>RXPK01002625.1:0-63764 GCA_004143645.1 Protaetia brevitarsis | reverse complement strand
TCAACGAAAATGTCATTACGTTTTACATTAGGCCCTACTATATAGTTAATAATTAGTATATCTCTCTTCTCATTTTCAGCTTTGCGTGAAACAACATAAAATATACAAAGTTTGCCAAGCTAATTGTTAATTGGCCTTTACTTGTAAAAACGCTTGTGCAATCTTTTTTGCAAATATTCGCCGTCCTGTCGGCTTTTCAAGATCTAATATCGACATAGGTTGATGTATCGCTCGAATCTATAAGCTTCTCTCTGGCCTAATTGGTAGTGCAGTCGTCCGATAAACGGGAGTGTGTAGGTTCGAATACTTCGTGAGGAGAAAATTTTTCTTGGGAGAAATTCCTCTTAATCGTTACAGTTATTAGCAGAAATACATTAACATAAAATATTGTCCCAAAACCAAGTCAAATATTTGCTATTCTTACAAATCGGTCGTGTAAATTCAACTAACCAATTTTATTGTTGCACTGGCATGCAAAGTAAATAATTGCCGGCTTTAGTAAATACAATTCAATATTAACATGCATTTCCCTGCAATTCAATTACCAACTCGTATTTACTTTCATAAATAAAATTCAAATGAAAATGTGCTGATCTGGAGATTGATTGAATGAATGCAAACAGCGAAAGACAATAATTTCATACAATAAATAGGGTTATGTTTTTAATACCTTTTGCACGTCTATCGTCTATTAATCTATTCTAAATGAAATTTATGTTAACATCTTTTTACTACAAAAGATCTTATGAAGCGTCGTAAAGTTCCAAAATCAAATTCCTCTTAGTCCGAGAAATTATAATGAATTAGTTCGATGACCAGCATTTACATGGCTGTAGTTAGGTTTTACTAACTTAAAAAATACAATAATAAGAAACATAAATCAATACGCCTGACTGATAAATTTATAGATTATACTGTTGTATTTATAGGTATATGAAAAGCTCGTGATCAAATATTAGAATTTCGCGGAAAATACCCACCGCAACTACAACATATGCCAACCGTCGTCTAGGGCAAAACTTTCGCGGTTATTCGTAAACCCACGAATCCCATGGGGTAACCGTAGCTCGTGCCTTCAGCTGTAATCGAAGTTGCGACTAGGAAATCTATTGGATACGTTTAAAAGTTTCCTTTGCAGGAGCGATGTTTAGTATGTATATATATGAATAATGAATAAACGGAAGTAATCGTAGTTTACGGTTGAATTTAATTTTATTTGCGTTAAATATGGTATAGTTGAAATATTTGTTATCGCGGCCGTGAGTGAAGAATTCTAAGAACATCAGTGATTAATTAAATATTTCCTTTGATATCAAGTAACGATCAACGGCATGCGCCTGCACACAGCAAAACCGCGATCACTGCTTAGCGATTGGCAAGTGAACAAATAATATCGGTTAATTAACGATCTTCAATATTTGCAAATAGTAACGCCGCAGTAAAACTGTGATTACCGGTTGCCTATTGAAAATGGAATATATCAAACCGACGAATGCGCATGGAAATGACGGAGGTTATCTTCTTACAATATATTTATATTTTTCAAATTTAAATATTGATATTCTTTTATACAATTATATAAGGAATATATTGCTATGATATCTAAGGTATGGAATCTAATGTACAATCATTTAGAACAGGTTTCAAAACTAAATGAACAAGTAATTCAGAAGTAAGGCGTATGCTCAGTTGCCTACTTTACAGGCGAATTATGAATTTGTTAAAGATAGTTATTTAAAATGGACAATATTAGCATTAGGTGCTAAATATTACCTTTATATTATGTAAACTGTATTTTATATGTTAATTCAAGCTTACCTGGTATTTTTTATGTTTCTTGTTTCTTGAGATTTTTCTTTCTTCAGGATGTATTTTTTATGACAGTTGGTGTATTCCCCACAAACTAGAGAAAATGACGGTATTTTAATTATCGGTTAGCGATATCTTTCAAAATTCAAATTGGCCTGCCAGTTGCGATAACAATCGAAGGCTGTTAACTGATCAATCTGGTTTGAATCCTCATTCTGTTGGTGGCCACAAGAGATGACGGTTGTATTAATTTCCTATAACGATTTTTATGCCATAATTTCAAGAAAATATCAAAGTTCCAAGAAGTGTTACCTAAAAAAGTATCGATACAACTCCTGAATAATTAAATGCTTATCGAATACCTGCAATTTATCAAGAGTTTCCTATAAAAAAATTTCCTACGAAGAATCCCGACCGGATTGCCTTTCCATGCCATTGACCGAGACCGGGGGCTCGTCTATTTGAAACCACATCCCGGTACAGAAGTTTGCCAAGCGTCGTTCCTCTTTCAAGTTAGTATTCCATTGAATTGCCTCACTTAAAACAGAAAAGAATTAATCAGTTTCCTTTCAATATCAATCAGAAACTTAGATTTTTATAATTTATTTCACTATACGTTAATTTGGGGTTAGATTTATAATAACCGCCTTTTAGTTAGTTATTTTAGAAATTTTTAATATTTAAGGGTTGTAAATAGAAATCACTGAGTTCGGTCTGGGATAAAATAGCTATCTTTAATAAATATCGATAATCACAGATGGTCGTTGGCTTTAAAGTTTAGTATTTGCTGTTTACGGGTAGATGGCGCCGTTATTTTAAATAAAATTTAATTTTGTAATAATGACATTTCCATAACCTCATTAGTTTTATAAATGCCAGGAAATTCGAATACGTTTTTGTATTAAATAATTGTCTTAAATAGGTATTTTACTGATCAACATACGTACCTGTGATAAAGAGTCTCAATATGAGAAACCTAGCATTTGGTAATCTAAGAAAGATTTAAAGAAGCTTGTTTTGGTTTGAAACGTTTCTTTATATTTTACGTGGTGTTTCATTACATCGATTTCGATAAATTTATTTCAAATTTAGTAAACCGAGAAGGGGCTTTGAGGGCGCCCCGTTAAGTGAGAAAACTCCTATTCGTTAGTAAGCGTCCGGAGTATGATTTGACAAGGCGATCTGGTGCCCTTTGAAGCGTCCCTGCCACCTAGCAGGTAGGAAGTCACTTTCACAGTTTTTTCACTATCAGAGAGGTCGCTGGTTATTGAAACCATTATTTTATTTTAATGATTTATTGAAAAAAAGATGAAGAAAAATCGAAAACTAAATAATAATAATAATATAAATTGAAAACAAAATTTAAATATAAAATAAATTGTAACGAACTTTAGAAAATTAAATTTGAAATCCCGCTTGTGTGTGAAAACAAGAGCTTTTACCTGCTGTGAATGGATATTGTGGTTATAAGACTATTTTATATTAAGTTTTAAAGTACAATTCAAAATCAAGGTTTGATTTTAATTAAGTTGTAGGTATAATATTAAATCACAGTTTTTTGAAATCTTCGCCCACTTTAAGAATTATATTTAATTTTTTTTATTATTAGTTAAAAGTTAGTACAAAATCGAATTTAGCTTTATTTCTTTTTTTTTTATATTTATCTTGATTTGTCCTCTAATTTGAATACAAATTATTGTTATGAAAATTACAGAAATAGAAGTAAGGTTTAAAATCATAAAAAAGTTTTCTGTATAACTAATTTTGTTCTGTGTTAAATTCTTTAATTTCTCAATGACGTAATCACTCCTCAGATATCTTGGTATACTGCGACAAAGCGTTTACAAAATCTGAACTAGATCATTATGAATTATCTGTACATATAAACAATCACGTAAAAAAGCGGGATGAATATAAAAACAATATAATGGACCTTTTCGTAGGTGGTGTATCACCATCCCTTTATTGAAATTCATAAGACTAAAACAAATCAAGTCATGCGCATTAACCATCTGATGGTTAATGATATACTAATATTGTATTACTGCGCTTGTATTCCTTCAGCGTGCACTACACTTTATTTATTGTATTACGGATTAATGGTTCAGAAAGCAAAGGTATCTTTGGAAAGACAAAATCCATCCCCACTCGAATTAAATAATTCGCGATATTCTGAATAAACATCCTTCGCTTTTCCCATCCGCAAATTGGTTTTAGCTATTTATTACAAAATTTTGTAAAATATAAATTTTAGTTTTTTTAATATACAAATAAATGTTGTCCAAAAACAGGAAATGTGTATGAACTCTATGCTGCGAAATGAAATCTTTCACCCTCCTTACTTACTAAACCTATGAGAAATTATACTATTGCTAAGAATTGATATCGAGGAGTCAATACAGTGATTGCAGTCACCAATTTTTAGTAAATCATAATCACGACTCACGGCATGATTAAAGAATCACCGTTCGCTCTCACATATAATCAGTTGTAAATCAGTCTGTGTCCTCCATTAATAGTCATTTTGACGTGTCAGAAAGTAGTTCTCTATGTTCTCAAACGTCATGCAGATGTCTGCTACTTCCGAATCTGGTGTAACCTTAGATTATACATATACAAACGTGTAACAATTCAATTCAATGTAAATTTGAAATGATTCGACAGTGCCCGTTATAAATCAAACTGTCTAAGTTATCAAGCAGACCGTGGGCACTACAACATGATATTTGAATAGATAACATCATGGTGCAAAGAGTAAATTAATCGATCATCATTGTGTTTATAAGTTCAAAAAATATGATTGTTAAGTGTAAATTAATATTATAAGTTTACTGCGTAACGTATTTAGAACATCGCACATATTATTTAAATCTGAACCATTTTTCCTCTATTCCCACTTACAAGGGAACACCGGCGGTGTCCCCCTTCCGCTTTCGATGCAACTTAACAGATCCGAAAGGCAGACCTTAAAAATAAGAGACCACTATTTTTTTTATCGGCGATCCGCACGATTTTGGGGCACAGCCCCCTCGCAAAGTTTGGAGCGATTTTTCAATTTTTGCAAATATTTCTAAATATAACGATAATTAAATTTTCTTCTAACATAATTTGCAGCATATTGCATGGCCCTAATGGTGGCGTCGTCCGTAATTCGCAAAAAAAAAAGTTTTTAACTAACGGGGACGGTACCCCGTACCCCCCTTTTTTTACATTTTTTTTTCTTTTTCTTATTCAGCAAAAGAAGGCGATTTACATAGAATACGATGATGTATAAAAGTTTAAGAAAATTAATATTGTAAAAAAAAAAAATAATAATAAAGCTCAAATTAATAACTTGTCTATTGTATAAATCAAATGAACTATAACAGAAAGTTTTTATCCTTAACATAATTTCCAAGCACAATACTGGTTCAAGATAAAGATTCTTCATAAAAGCTAATAAAGGGGAACGGTCCCCATCCCCGCAGTTTTTAATAATAGTTTATTCATTATTCATCAAAACAGACCACTATTTTTAGTATTAAGGAGTCTACGAATACGTTTGGAACCGAGTTGCGCAATCATTGTTCGACCTGTAAATGTGTATATTTCTTAATCGGTTCTCGTAAGCTCACTGCAACATTTTCTCTTCGATACCGGCCAAAGAGTGTCCTTTTGATGATTCTTGGAGGGGCTTGTTTGCCGAACTTCAGCAATAAGTGCCAAAAGAAAACTTTGAACATTTAAATATACCAAAAACGACAGCGATAGTACAACCTCTAGATGTATAGGTTTAGACTGTGGAAAAATTTTGTTAGAACTTGTTCGGATATAGTAATTCTTTGAACTACGACATAGATTTACATCAGAGAATAATATTATAAGTTGCAACCCTACCCATAACAGTTTCTTCCCCAAGATTTTCGAATATTCAAGTACTCGTGTAAAGAGGGATACTTGAGGAAAAACCTGGGCCCTTTAAAAACCCTGCAGAGTTTTGTTCAACAAGATCGCATCTACACCCTTGTTAGTATTTGCATAAACCAGCTATTGTGCGGTGTTCATGGTGCAAACAAATCTGTGTTTAAACACTTTTACACACCTATCACTACTGTAATACTTACATAGCTTAATTACTGTATGTATATAATCTTGTCCTATTGCAATACATATATACAATATGCATTACAATATGTCATGTATTTAAAAAATCTTAAAGCATTATAATGTTTTTCTAATTCTGTTCTATTGTTTCCGAAATGTTATATCGTTACAAACACATTAATTATATTTATGCTCCATATTAATACTACTTATTGTACCACCTACATTGCACTAAAAAACTGAATAAAAATTAAAAAATATATGTATTATGTTAATCCTTCGTCTGTGTAAGCAAAGTTGTTCATATATACGCACTAAAGGATTTGGTAGTCAAGAATGAATAACATTTTATTAAGGAAATAATAAAACGCAGTCCCTAACTGCAGTTGATAAAAACGATTTATATTGGCTACCACCGATATAAAAGTTCGGTATAGTATATATAGTATAAGTTAGTAGCATAGAAAGGTTTGACCATAGCTTGTCGAGTAGATACAATTCTAAATTAAAGAAATATTTAAGTAAGGAGAGCAGCGGAGTAACTATAACAAATAATTGTTGTGAATGTACTATTATATGATATTATTAATCCTCTCACAATTTATTACCATTGTTTTCTATGTAAAAGCGATCTTTTTTTGATGAATAATAAAAAACTATATCAAAATGCGGGGGTAATGAGGTACCCCCCTCCCCGTTATCAAGCTTTTATGAAGGTATCTACCTGAGACCATGTATTATGCTGGAAAATTATGTTAAGGATAAAAACTTATTCTGTTATAGTTCATCTTGATTTATATCAATAGACAAGTTGTATTAATTTTGAAGCTTCATTATTTTTTTCTAATTTTTACAATTATAATTTCTAAAAACTTAGTTATAATCATCGTATTCTATGTAAAAAATCGGACTTCTTTTGAATGAATAAGAAAAAGAGAAAAAATTTCAAAAAAAAGGGGGTATGGTAAACCCTCCGTTCCCCGTTATTAACTTTTTGCGAACGGACGACGCCACCCTTAGGCCATGCATATGCTGCAAATTATGTTAAGCAGAAAATTTAATATCTGTTATAATTTAGGAAATATTTGCAAAAATTGAAAAATCGTCCAAACTTTGGAGGGGGCTGTACCCCAAAATCGTGCGATACCCGAAAAAAAAAAATAGGTTTCTTATTAACGACTCTTTCATCGGGTTAAGTTTCATCGAAATCGGAGGGAACACCCGCCGGTGTTCCCGTTAGTATCTTGGTGTAAATACTAACAATTTTCTGAATATTTTATTCTATTTATTGGACGCAGATAGGAAGACTAAAAAAGTAATTTTCATTCGATACAGAAAATCATTAATTCTAACATACGAAGCGGCAGAATCCGAATTACAGGATCGTTTCCACCGTATTTCACGATATCTTTCAACTCCCAAATCGGCGAAAGAAGAAAAAAAAAGGAAAACAAAAAAATACGAAATCCAAAGTCCCGAAATTCGTGCGAAGAGAATAGCAATAAATCACCATTTTTAGCGAACGACTCGAGCGGTAGGTAGTATTTTTTCCCGGGGCTATATTTCGAATTTTACGCCTCGCTTGAGACTTTTGATTTATTCCGCGGACTATAGCAGCGCCTTCGGTCTTTCCACTCGGCAAATGCCGGCCTACCGTATTCTTATAATCGGCTTAACATTAATTACTCCTCGGAAGGATGAAATTGTAGACCTGTCTCTTTTAATATCGGAGGTTTACTTCTATTGGTCCTTCGAAGTTTTGTATATGTTCCTTTCATTTCCCGTCTGTCGGATGTTAACGTCGCATCCAACAAATAATTCATCAACTACTCCTAACGATTAGGATAGACATATTGCTACGAGTTCTTTTTATCTAAAAGCAATGCTGTAATGACGACAACTATATGTGTCACCTGAAATCCGATTCTCAAGTCGTTGAGCTAAAATCTGATAAGGGAAACACAACTACGTCAAGATTAGTCCTACATACTCCTAAAACGTGATCCTACATCATGTATTGAACATTCTATCATCAAATTCATAAAATCCTCATCAATTCCTCCAGAATTCCATAAATCCTTATTATTTGGCGATTCCAATGCCTCTAACCTAAGTCACCAAATCCACAATTTTAGTCGTTTCCGCCTATTAGTACCATAAACAGCTCCACCTACAAGTTCTTCAAATACCTAACCAAGGTCCTCAAACATTATATTGGCAACAATGATTCCTTTATCCAAAACTCCAGCCATTTTTGGGAAACTTTTTGAGAAAATTGTGGCTAACCGATTAGAGTGGTTTGTTGAATCATATCACATCCTTCATGAGACACAGCGAGGTTTTAGAAAAGGACAGGGTATACAGTTGAAGCGATTTCAAATTTAATTTCTCGCATTAGCACGGCGTTCCTAAGAAGAAGAATGCTGGCGGCGTTATTCTTGAATATTTCGGCGGCCTACGATAATGTGTATGTTGGAGTTTTGATTGATGAATTACTCGAGGCAGATGTTCCCTGTAGTTTGATTAGAGTTGTCTTTGAAATTTTGAATAGCAGAAACCTTTTTTTAAATCTCTGGGGCATTGTTGGGGCCCAGATTTACATCTCGGAGCATTACGCAGAGATCTCCGATAAGCACCCTCCTTTTTAACATATACATGAGTTCATTACCAAGAAGATTGAAAGAAGGAGACACTGTAATACATGCTGATGACCTGACGGTCTTCGTTGAGGAGGATAATTTGAGGGACATGACTACAACTTTGTACAATGGAGATTCATATTACTGATTCCACCCGGGCTTACTTTATCGGCCTCTAAGAGTGCAGGCGTAATTTTTCAAAAAGGAAGGCAACCTAGTACTTTCCCTCTTCTCTCCGTTGGGTCGGGGAAGAATCCCCTTTGCAACTTCGATGCTGTTCCTGAGATTGTGCTTGGATTCAAATTTAAGATTCAGTGGATATCTGGAAACGTTGAAAAGTAGATCTGGACAAGGATTGAATGCTCTAAGGAGTTTAGCGAGAGTTAAATGGGATGCGGATTCTAAGTACTTCTGCAAGACTGCCACGCAATTGTGAGATCTGATATCGATTATGCAACTTTCATTGTTCGCTCAATGACCAGTAAGGGTCCGCGATACTTTGCAAACGTAATACGGAATTCCGGATTGGGCTGGTATTGGAGCTATGCGATCAACTCCTGTGATTGCACCTACACGCGAGACCCGTATACTGCCGCTGAACTTCCACATAATGCATTTAGCGAATAATTTTATGCTTAAGCATTTTGTTGTAAATATCGACAGGATTGGATTGCGATAAAGCAACGGAGTTACTGGTTTAGATTATATCCGAATTGGAATGGGGTACAATTGCCACCGCTTGTTTCTGCCTTGAGATGGGTAAAGTCTATTAACAACCTGAACAGCTCTGATATGTTGGAATGCTCCTCATTAAACCCAAATAAAACTATGTATGCGTCTGATTCCATCGTGAGTAAAAAAGATTATGTTTTCAACCCTGTTGTGATCAAGTTTACCGGGTTGAAAAATTGTAGCATTGATAAATTACCTGCGACACAGTTAATTTTGGATTTTATCTAAATTTATGTTTATGCAATTTATTATTGTATTACGTACTGCGAATAAATATTATTTTCGAAGTACATTTTTTCGTAAAATAAAAAAAAAACACAAAATCATGTTTGCTTCTCTTTTTTGTGTATTTTTTCTAGACGTTCACAATTATGTTTTTTGCAATTACAGCGCAATCTGTTACGAATCGAAAAAAAAGTTTCAAACAAAAACTACATACTTGGTGGCGTAGAATCCGAATCTGCGATACAAAATGGGGGTTCCCATTTAAGATTTCAAAGTTGTCCCCCCTCCCACTCTGGGTGAAGGGCGGAGAGGGATCGAGTTCGGTACCATTCAGTGAGCCCCCTACATTATTACAAATCTTATAATCTTATTAAGATCTTTTTTTGATTTGATGCAGTGTTTTAGAGATATTCCGTTGTCCCGAGATAAAAAAACTCACCCTGTATATATGGCATGGATGGTATCCCTACACGCCTTCTTAAGAAACGAATGAAGTCCTTTACTGAATCACTCTGTTATATTATTAATCATTCTTTTCCTACTGGATGCTTTCTAGACAACTTAAAACATGCTACGGTTGTTCCCTGTTATGTTACAAATTCAATCATTTTTTGTTTGTTTGTAGTTCATGTTAACACGTCGTATGCAATTGTTTGTTTTATTTTTAATTAACTTAATTGCTGAAAATAATATTGACATTCTTCCAAATAGAACGCAAAAAATTTGTTACACTTTGTAAAATTAAGAAAACAAAATGTATAATTAGATATATGTATTTAACAATACTGCTTGAAAAAGTTATCACAAAATATAACGAAACGATCGTAGCAGAAAAATTAAAATAAAAATACAAAGGAGAACTTTGTTTGTTGAGAACTTTGAAAAAAGTTTTTCACTGATTCTACCCGACCTTAAACCCAAAAGAAAAATAATCAAGAAATTATGGATAATATTGGAAGGCCAATTTTGAAGATAATCAACGCAACATATACTTTTGAGGTAAACTTTCAAAACGGAATAGTAGTACACCTATAGAAAGAACAATTCGTCCAGTTGGAGTGACAGAAGGGACAGTGCGATAATGGCGTACACTGTCTTCTCTCACTCAAAATGGACGTGTGGTTTTTTGTTTGGCTGTACTAGATGTAAAACAAGTTACACGTGATACTGAATATTACAATTTAAATTTACATACGATCAAGAACTACACATAGTCAATGTAATTTTGAGATGTGAATTTTTTTAGTATATGTAATTTTACTATTTGTAAGTAAATTGTTCTACATCTTATGTGGAAAATTACACCTGAAGTTTACACTTAACTGGAAACTTTACACATTTATTTTGCATTTTTCAGTTACAAATGTGATAATACATTCACACTGTAAAGAGAATTACATACTAAATGCCATATTACATTACGAAAAAAAAAAGTGCATGTGATCTGTATAATATGGCCACAAATAGCCAACGTGCGTCGATGTAAATTTACAGAAAATTTCTATCAGTGTAGAGGCGATAGGGGGTAGCGAACATGTTTAAGGGGGCCAAAAAAGGGGTCGCCATTAGAAGAAGATTGGAAACCGCTGCTATAGCGGAAGCACACATTTTCACTATATACCCGATCTTTAATTATTCTACACGAAATCGTTAACTGTCAACCGATTCGTTGAAAAAAAGATAAATTCTCCTGCTTTAGGAAACAAGAAATTATACAAAACAATATTAATTTGCCGTTTCACTCACTACAATCAATTAAGTTTTTGAAATACGTCTAATTCCTTCGCTTCCACGTTCCTGACGAGGATATACATAATCTCCTTGACATAAATATTTTCCGAGGCGCCTTAGCTGACGCCTTGTAGCTCGTAAATTAGCGTCGTTCCCCTGACAAGGAGTCGATGGGCGCGAAACGCAAAGACGCGGGCTATCTAGACCCTCTCGGATTATTAATAAAGATGACCGCGTAATAACGACGAAAAACGGAAACGCGGGGAACCGTCAGCGGCAGTTGAGCAGTACAGCTCATCCCGTTGGAAGAAAATAAGGCGGTCGACCAATGAGAAACGCTCAATTTGCGAGGATCATTTGTCATAATAATAATAAAAAAGGCGTGCAGCGAGTCATCGTTCATGTAGTTGCGTATATATGAGAAGCTATATTAATATCTGGCTCCCTGTAATCTGCTAATTGTTTTGAGGTTGGAGGTATACAACTGGGAACGAAGTTATTTAGAAAAGTTTTTAAATATACAGAGGAAGAAATATTTTGTTGTTAAATGAAAATTTGTTTTAAAATTACAAACTTTTATGTTCAAAACGTACAACAACACTACTCCACACGATTTTTATAACTGATTTAACAATTTAAAATGTTAGTATTTTTCATTGTTTTAAACATAAAAAAAAACCTATATTCTAATATAGAATCTCACGTCATATTTTTAAAACAATATTATCTATTGTGACTAATATTTAAAATTAAAAAGTATTACAACAAGCTCGAGCGTGTTCGCGACTATTCCATGAAGAGAGAAGCAGAGAATTCTAACAAATTAGTCATTACGGAATATACTAACTAAAATGGAAAAGTCTGGAAATCGATACATGCAGATATAAAGATTGCAGCCGGCGCAGTGATTCATTTATTGTTTAGTTGTTGGTCTGGCAAGCGACAACCGAAATGTCAGCGAATTGGCAGTTAAGAAAGTTTGAACCAGTGTTCCAGAAGTTGTGTTGCGTGTTATTTTTTAACAATGGAAAGCCGTGCAAGAAGTTGTAAAAAATATCCAGTTTTTATAATGCTTGTGGATTATTTGTTAGAAAATCTCAAAAGAAGAATTCATTGAAAGGTGTTATGAACAATATTTTGCTTTTAAAATTACAAATCAAGATCAAATCGTGGGTACCACATACATATATTGCTGTGGCATGGTTTGGTTTTTAATATTAAGCAAGTCCATATGGTTCGCATGAAGATTCAAGTTTGGTTACAGCAGTGGTTTCATTTGGATCAAATGCTTGTGTTCTTGACGGGAAAAGAAATGGGGGGTCGATGACGTGTACAATCCTTTTGTAAGATAAAATTCCATATTTGGAGTCCATGACTTTTTGGCACTCTTTAGGAAAAAGGAGAAATGAGTGGCCTATTTGACATGAATGTATCATTAATGTTAACAACATGATACATAAATATTATTTAGTAAGTGAACTCACTTAACGGAGATATTGATTGATTATTTTGTTTTCTTGATAAAAAAATTATATTGGTTTCTCAATTAAGATATGTCATCTAAAGGAAGTTGTGAATAAAAAAAAATATTTGTCTGGCCAAATTTTGTATACACTCAGGCATAATATAATATAAAAAAAAAACATGATGTAACATTTTATAAATAAGTATCAAAAGGGTACTTACCGTTTCTTTCGCTTTCTGGAGGTTAGCGGCTTGTACAATTGTAAGGCACCACTATGTACTCTTACACTAAATTGATTATTAACCACTGTCTTCAGAGATCGCAAGCTGAATGCCAATACCTCGTCTTCAATCCCTTCGCTGGCGCGATGCTTGCAAAACGCTGACGAGGTTCTGGTAATCCGATTGTCATCTCTGAACACATCTTGATCTTTACCTTAAACCTAATAACTTATTTCTATGCAATGAACTTTCTGTGGCAATATTGTGACTAATTTGCTAGAAAACTATAAAAATTTAGGGTGCCGAATATCACTCAAACTTCATTTTTTTGTATTCACCTTTGGACTTCTTTCCTGCAAATTTAGGAAAATCAAGATTTTGATCCTATCTTATTCATGACTATTTGGTAGCTTTGCTCCACCAGCGAGGCATTAAATTCTTCTTTCCATTTCTCTTTGACCGAGAGAGCATTAAATTGCTTGTGATCAAGGGGGAAATTTATGTCATAGGGTTGAAAACATACTCTTTACTCACGATGGAATCAGATTTTTTATTTTCATTTTACGAACCTTTTTCTGGGTGTTTTTAATATATATCATTGCAGAAATGCAGAACATTTTTATTTAATGACATTGGTAAAGTGAGTACTAACTAATCTTTTATAGCACGGTACACGCTTGTACTGGGTAACATCTTGTATTTGTTTGTTTGTGTTTTGTATTACACATATTATGAATGTACTTGTACGTACATTGACACTGCCTATCTCTACAATGAACCAAAGACACTAAAGGATTATTATTATTATTAATGTTAGTTCAATCGACGCAGTCTGAGCAATCTTAGAGAATTGATTAATTTAGTAATTTCTAGACAGATACTTCTTTTGGAAAATACATTTTTTTTTCATTGAAGCCAATGCCCTTCTGAGTTTATATTTTGTAATCCAGGCAATTTTAATTACGGTGCTTCTAATATTCTTGAACGTGTTATTCAATATTTTTTTTTTGTTAACTGCATGTGTACATAATTTAATTTGGATCAATGTCAACAGAAAAAGGATGAACATAAGTTAAATAAAACAACCATTTTTTGATATCATTTTTTTTATTTCAGTTAAGTATTTGTTTTTTACAAAAAAAGAAAAAACGAAATCATCACGATGAAAATAAATATATTATCTTAGATTATGTTATATCATTCTATTCCTATGCAACGTATATTCATTATTTATTTAATGTACATCATTACATCTCCTCTTATTAATTTATTATTAAAGTTACTTATAACTTGAGAAAATAACACGAAAAAAAAACATAGCAGTATATATATTATATATACTCGTTTTAAATATCTATTAACTATAATATATAATATATTTCTTTATATATGTATATAAAGTCCAAGGTAATCAATTTAATTGCTATCGTCAAGGTATATATATGCATAGATTCATAATTACATACATTTATTACTATACAAATTAAAATATGTACAAAAAACCTTATTTCCTTACATATATATTTTACATAAATTACACTTAATTATCTCATCTTGAATATTTCAAGGGCTAAATTGAAGTTTTAAATCAGAACAAAGGAACACAAAATCTCACAATCAACGTCAAATATTTTTTGTTTCGATTTTTTTTTTAGGTTAGGTTGGTGTTAGTATTTTGGAGTCATGACACTTGAAGGGATGTGTGCGGTGGGACAAAGTATGAATGTGTCAATCTCTAATCATCAACTCTCATACACATTGTACAACATATAAAATATTTCGCAGAGAAAGGACATTTAAATATGCATACATCAAAAAGTTTGTCGCCAACTGTATAACATTCAACATATAAACATCCATGGGTACGTAATAGATGATTTTTTCAGTTTTATTAATTATATTTTTAGTATTAAACATGAACACACATAAATAATGTTTATTTATTAGTAATCATTACCAAAATTATTATCAATTTTATCGATTTTTTTTTTACATATTTATACAAAATAGGAAGACTAACTATTTATTCAAAAATAAATAACGAAGGGGAACACACGTAAAAATATAAAATGAAGATCCACCTGTATATATCGTTGTTTCTTTTATATTTTTTTTATTCTACGGGACTTGTAAAACTATTTATACAGGCGGATAACTTTCTTTTGCTCATGCATCATGTCGTCATTTCACATATTTGTCGTATCTATTCGATGTCTGAGGTTGGCCTGTAGTTATTGCGATAACGTTCTGCGCTCATATTGTTTTATTGTTTATTTGTTAATTCAATGAAGAATCACATCAATGCATTTAAGTAAGTAGATCAAGAAAAGTATTTCTTGACACTATCTTTTTTTTAATAACTACAAATATATAAATAAAAGTATCATTTAGCATAATACATCGTTTTTAATTTCGCTCTATAATTAATTCTTTTTTTTATTGGTTCCATTATTTACTACTTTTCTATTTATTTTATTTTATTAAAAAAAATACATATATTATGTCTATGTATATGATTGTAACTTCGCTTTTCTATATGGAAACATTCTTTTGTCGTTTTGTTTTTTAAGTACACACAGCTTTTTTACATTATTTTATTAAAACCTATTTTTTATTACATTAATATTTTATATTTTTGAAAATACATCCAACATGAAGACATCCATTTAATCGTTTTTATTCAATTTTATTTTATACAAAGAGTATTTAATTACATAATACATATTTTAGATTTTAGACAATTGGTTGTAATATCGAAAAGATGTTTTTTTTTTTTTATTATTGCAACATTTATTTTTTTAAAAAAAAAAACAAAATTGAGATTCGCAATTCGCAAGAAATCTTATAGCCACAGATACAAATCATATATATTATATATACAATTAATTAGTTAAAGTCGATAATATATATGTATATACAGGTGTCCCAAAGTAGCTGACGCATTAGAAATATAGACGACGCTAATTAGATGAATTCAATTTTGGTATATGTAAGTTATTCGAAGTGAACTGGCTTTCTAAAGTATTTTCACCAATGGAATGTTGCCGCTTCCAGGTTTAGATAGCAATTTTTTTCAATTTAAATAAAACACCCTTTTTCTTTATTGCTGGCAGCCGCAATTAATTTAACTTCGTCTTTCCCTTTATGTAGGTCTTAAGGTTGATCACCACAAGCAAAAGAAAAAATAAAACTCAATGCATTTGCAATAATGTCAACAACAGATGTTAATTAACATAAAGAATAAGCATTGAACTTGGTAACCATTTTATCGATAGTATCAAATTATCTTAGCCATGTTCCGCAAAAAAAATATATATATATTGTCTAATTACATTTTCTAAGTGGTCGATATTTCGAAATAGTCGAAAATTATAAACGTTGTCCCAGAAAAAGAAATCCATTGGGGATAGGACTGGCGACCTTGGAGGCCAGAATTTTTTTGAAAAACTTCGAAGAGGAAAAGAAAGTAGCATTTGGTAGTTTTGAGGCAAAAAAACATTGGAAACGTGGTTTATGTTGTAATTATTTTGTTTTACTTCAAAACAAAACAAGTTGTCCAGCAATAATAATTTTTGTTTTGAAGTTTTCCTTTTCAAGGCTATAAAAATTTCTAAACTAAGTAATTTGACATAGTATGCATGATTTTCTCTCGCATTCAATTAAATTTTCGGCAGATTTGATGACTGTTACTTTAGTTTCAAGGCATGCAGAGGTAATTTGTAAGAAAACAGATATACTAAATTCAACGACAAAAAAAAAATCAGATATGCTAAAACTAAGGTTTTTGCTTTGCTCAAAAATATTTTACGGTTGCAAAATCGGTCTCCTGAAAGCTTTACTTTATCAGAGCATATGATTTTACTTTAAAAAAAAATTGAATCCTATTTAGAATGAACCCAATAATTTCTTGCAACATTCTTCTATCGTTATATTTTGGAAACATAGTTTTGAACTTCGAACAACTTGCACATTCAAAATTAATTCTGACATTTAGTTCTTTATGTACTTTTAATATGTCACTAGTCTTGGGACCTCCAATATAAGTAGGCTTTGAAAGACTTTTATTAGGCAAATTATTGTAAACAAAAATGTTTTCTGGTAAGTTTAAATAACTTTTCCTAGAATATTTAAAAAGTGAAAAATCTTACATGATAAAATGTCACTTTGACGTTTGACAGCTGAAACAAAAAAATTAATTCGTTATTTTTTTCTATAAGATATTTAACATACCAGAGAACCTTTTTGTTACTATCTACTTCATATAAATTTATATAAATACAGTTTTTTAGACCTCGCCCATAAAAATAATACTAATTTATTATTGCTTTGTCAAATTGTTTAGAAACATTTTCGAAATCTTTCTGTTTTGCTTTTTTATTCCACCATAATCGAATTTAATATTCGTAAAAGTCTACCAACTACAACATCTGACTAATATTATATATTATGATAATTAGTTTCTTTTATAATGTATTTGCTTGCGTTGATAATAGTTTTATTATAACACGTAGTAGAGCTTTTAATTTTTTCTTATTAATTACTATTTTGCTCGAAAGAGAATTTTCTCGAAATATCTTCATTAGTTTAACTAATATTATCACACACAGGATCACATTAATAATAATAATAATAATAATTAACGGAAAAAATCTTGTATGAAACTTTGGTCTTCATCTTTGTATGCTTTATGACAATTTTTATTTAATTATTTATTAGAGATATATAGAAAAATGTGCGAGGGTGTATTAGGAAGAAAAAGTGTTTTCTTTTGAGTGGAAACGGTGTTAATATTTTAATGCTGAAATTCGCTGGATTATTTAATTGCTATCGATGTTGATTAATACAAAAAAATAATCTTATATACAATATGAATGTTAATATGAATTCTAAACAATTTACGATGTTAGAATATTCAAAATGACTTTTGACAGATTAACATCTATAAAAGTGACAATTTTATTGCAAAATTTCGTCTATTTACTTCTGAAATTCTTTACAATCGGATCTTGTTAAGGGAGTTCGGACACCTTAGAGGACGTTTTTACTGAAACTTCTTTTCATTCTTCAATAATTTGGGAAGTACTGGTGCAATCAGTATAAAATTGATATTATTTAGTTCAAGAAGGTTTCTGGAATTATTTAGTGATACAAGTTATGTTTGAAAACGTTCATTTCGAATGACCAAGGGCAAAGTTCTCCCACGACCGAGCTTTAGAATGAAGTTATGTCTATATTTAAAATCTTCAAATTTTATGAATGAAAATGTGGTCAAAAATATATAGAAAGTTGTCTTTTTCGATGGCTAAGCTTTCCTAGATTTTATTTGCCGATTCTTCAATGACAATTAGGGTAATTAGTGTACTATAGTGCAGAATTTAAAATAAACTATGTGCCAAAAAAATTGCAGCACCTCCACGGAGCTGAAATCTTAACGAAACAACTGGCTGCATATAAAAAGTTGCTGATAATCCACATATACACGAAGAGGAAGTAGAAATTGGGATGAATCCCACAAGATGCCATTCATCATCCCATTCAGAACATTCCTTGTAGAGTTAGATAGTGTTTAAACAATTGCAAAAATGTTGTGTATTTTATTGATAAATTTTTGCTGATTGCTGGTACTTTTTTTCTAATTGTTATGATTTATTACTGAAAACTACTAGTTATGATTTACTACTTGAAAATTTCAGCTTTGTGACTCAGCTTCTTCAAGGTGTTGCAATTTTTTTGGCACGCAGTTTGATTACTCACATTTTGAAAAGTAGTAAAACAAATGAAAGCGATTAATTAAAAAACATGACCTCAAAGAAAGAATATAGAAATAGAAATTTGTTATTAGACAACACGGCACAAAAGAATAATTGCACGCATAATGACGTAATTTAAAATTTTGCTAACTAGTTTGGACAAAGGTGTATTGTATATGTTGACAACATTGGGGCTCTATTTTCTATTAGCGAGATCTATTATTTTTGCGCTTAATATAGACCTGCTACTATTAATAACCATTAAGTTTCTATAGTGGAAAAATATTTTGTTCTCTTTTAAATTGGATTCTGTAATATTGTAAACTAATTACCTTGTAGACTTGTTTGTGATGAATTGGCAAATGAAAGCTACGAAATCTAAAAAGAAAATTCTCTATATATATTTTTGGCTGCATTCCCAATCACAAAATCTCTCTAACAAATATTTCTACCCAACTTACAGTAATATCTACGTTCTTTTTCTTCAGGAATCAATAAATATTGTCTATTGATTCTTGCGATGTTATAACTTTAAAAAAAATTAAATAAATAGGGTTTCCAAAACATGGACGTGACAAATCCTGAATTATGAAAAAAATTGGCTGACTGTAAATATGTTGTTTCTTTAAAACAAAAGTTTCATTTATACGAATGCTTGTTAGGTAGAAAAAAAGTTAGTGGAGTTCCTTCAATGGTTTTTGACAAAAAAGTAATATTAATGCTCGAATACAAGAAATGATTTCCTATTTGTGTTTGATGTTTGTGGGACATCTACTCACTCCATAGAAATAATCTATAAGGTAAAAAATTGTATGGACATTGGTGAATGGAAATTTTCTTAGAATTCCTGTGTTTTATCCAACTGATTTGTTGTTAGATACTTGGGATATGTTGCGTGAGGGATATAAAACTTTTTTGGGCTAGGGTTCACGTAGGTACAATCGGTAATGAGAGGGCGGATCAATTACCGAAAGAGGCGGTGTCTAGGGGAGATAGCTCGATCATTAGATTTGGGCCAATTTCGGCTACTGCAGTTAAAAAGCGTTTAGGGATAATAATTGGCAGAGTAGGTGGGATAATATCTTAAATTGGAGGTAGACTAGGAAATTTATCGGTAGCGTTACACAGTTTCTAGGGAATGAGGTTAATTTATCGTATCAGGCGGTAGAATTAATAACAGGTTACGCTAATCTTAAATCATATTTACGTAGAATTGAGAGGGTTAATGATTCGCTTTGTGAATGTGGTGGGGTATTATTTACTTACATCATCAACAGATTCAATCAAGGGTCAGTTTCTTTTTGCATATCATTCAGTTTTTGTTGATCAGAAGTATATAGTGCTTCTTTAAGATTCTTATCAATTCTGAATTAAATTGGCAGAAAATGCGCCAATTTTAGTGTTTCCAAAAAAAAAAGAGCATTAATAGCAAGTTTGATCTGAAATCCTGAATTTTAGAGCACCATTTCCACGAGAAACACTTCTCATCCACCCTCTTCCACATCGGAAGGACGAATTCGCAGAAAGAATAGGATAATAGCACCACGAGATATAGACAGAAAGACCTTCGATTTTTTCAACTAGCAGGAGATTGACGACGCTGACGATTTTCAAAAGCTAGTAGTCGTCAATCTGCTGCTAGTCAGGTCTACTCAAAGACTCGAACCGAATTCAGAGCTTCGTCTGCGATCGATGTGCTTCAGATAGGTTTCCGAATAAATGCTGCGCGTTCTATCGTCATATCTGAGCGAGGATCTTCTCATGTCGTAATGATCCAAATCGGAAGGCGCGCGACGGCACAAGGTGCAGAACAGATATTCCAAGGTGTTCTTGAAGGCTTCCCTGAATTCCCGATTGAAATACGCGTAGATGACGGGATTTAGCGTCGAGTTAAAGTATCCTATCCAGAAAACTATGGTTACTAGGATATCAGGGTTGAGACAGCTGGTGCATAAGGAAGTGATGACGTACCAGGAGAAGAACGGCAACCAGCAGAGGATGAAGGTACCCATGATGATCCCCAAAGTTCTAGCAGCCTTGTGTTCTCGTTTCATCTTGATGATGTTCTTCTCTTTGGTCGGAGTGTGATGGAGATCCTGATTGATCTCGTGCATTAAAGTCTTGGACGATCCACCAGAATTGGAGAGCATATCTCCATTGGTGTTATTCTGGTTATGCAACAGCATGGCTGCGCCATGTCTGCTGTATAATTCCTTTTCCTGTTTGTTCGCCTCGCGAAATATGGCCAAATAGGTGAAGATCATGATAGTGCACGGGATCCAAAACGATATACTGCTGCTGATCACGGCGTACGGCTTGTTGACGCGAAATTCGCAAACGTCTTTGTTTTGCTCGCGAAACTCCTGATTCTCGGGCGTCGTATACCAACCCATGAAGATCGGCACGAAACTTATGATGGCGGGACTGATCCAGGTGGCGCAGATCATCACTGCGACCACTTTCTTCGTCATGCTGATCGGATACTTTAGCGGTCTCACGATGGCGTAGTATCTGTCGACGCTGATACAGCACAGATGTAAGATGGACGCCGTGGAGAAGTAGACGTCTAAGGAGTTCCAGACGTCGCACATGAAGTACCCGAATAGCCACGACCCGAATATCTGCACGCTCGCGTTGAAAGTCATAGCGAACATCGCGACTAGCATATCGGCGAACGCTAGAGAGACGACGAAATAGTTCGTTATAACGCGCAGTTTACGAATCCTAGACACCGATATTATCACCAATAGATTACCGAGAATCGAGGCGATTATGATGCCCGCCATGATAATAGTCTTGACGAATAGCAAAAGGAAATTGGTCCACTCGGTTTCATCGCCCGCGTCATCTACGCCGGCGGTGGCGGCGGAAGTCCTATTCGCGACCAACGTTTCGTTATCCATAATTCGATTTCCACGCCTTATTCGACTGAATCTAAACTAAAACCGGAGCACCACCCTCAACACTGCGTCGCACCTTTTTCCGGTTGTCGGCTTCATTCCGGACGCGTCAGTCGTGGTTAGAATCTGAAAAAAAAGAAAACACAAATTGAGATTGTTATAAATTTTGGGCGATTTTAATTGCAAATTTGAATTTGTCGTCCTCAAAAGCATGCGAAATGATATTTTCGACAATCACCAATGGGAAAGTTCGAGCTGTTAAAATTTTCTATCATCAAAAATCGACTTCGTCCAAATATAGTCGTGTCGTATATCAAATTAGAGCTCTCGGTGGTTGGATTAACTTCGTCACATTTTGACAATAAAATCTCACATGTGTTAGGTGTAAAATCGATTTAAATATAATTTGCGTTTTTACCATCTTTTTGTTTTGATAATTAAAATATTAAGTGTGAAAAAAAAATGGAAAACCACGTAGTGTTAAATCATTTTTCGACATCTTAACAAAATTTTTAATTAACACATAGGTTTAAAGACGCAAGTTGGCGTTGTGCTGTTTGTAAATTTGTTTTTGCTTACTCTATAAATCACACACCATCAACATGGCATACACCTCATTTTCATTTATAAAAAACAAGCATATTTGGTTTAATTTATTTAACAGCAATTAAAGATATAATTCATTCATTCATTCATTCAAGTTAGGGTGGGCACTTGAGCTAGGTGCTCATTGTACCATCCCTACTGAGTCTCTTATTTCCACTCGAGTAGCTTGGTGTTCTCTATAAAGCCCTGTATCTTTCCCAGTGGAAACTTGAGGACCTTCGAGGGCTCCAATAGATCTCTCCCGAAATATTTCTGCCTGAGTACCTTTAGTTCCTCACATGTGCAGATTACATGTAAACTCGTTTCCTCCTGTAGTTCGCATCTTCTACACCCACGGTTCGCTTACCCGGCCTGTGTTGTACAGATGTTTTTTCAGGGGACAGTGTCCAGTTACCAACCCAGTAATGGTTTTAACTCTTTTCTTACTGCGCCTGAGTAGGTTATCAGAGAAACTACCATCCCCATCCCCTATCAGCGTTTTGGTATGGAGTTGACCTTCAGTCAACCTTCAGTCTTTCTTTATCTAACCAGGTCCAGAACTCTCTTCTTGCGGAATCCTTAGTAATCGCACATACGGGCTCTGCACCCATCAAGTGTCTCTTAGAGCCCTCCTTGGCTAGTTCATTGGCTATTACGTTGCCCTTTATATCCTCATGTCCCGGCACCCAAATCAGAGACACCGTGTTGTCTCGTACCAGTGTATTGAGGGATTGTTTGCAGTCTCTAACTAGTTGGACCTAGTTACTGGGTTCGAGACTGCCTTAATGACAGCCTGGCTGTCAGTAATTATATTAATTTTCCTCCTCATGTAGCCCCCTTTTGCAATCATTTCTGCACAGGCTGCAAGGGCGATACCTTTGCCTGGAAGACCGTTATATGTTTCCCCAGGCTTATGGATATCCTTTGATTAGGCCTGGGTCCACAAATACCGGCTCCTGTGCCCTGGCTGGATTTGGATCCGTTCGTGAACCACTTATCATTAGCAGCGATCTCACTGCGTGCTTGGTCTCTGTTCGGTATGGAGATTTTCACCTTTTCAGTGAAGATAATTTCTGGTGCCATGCTGTCCGTGGGCATTTGCAGCAATGGCCGTCCAGCATCGTGCCCGTAGTATAAGTGTGCCCTCCCACCCTGAAGTTGGGATGCCACAGGTTGTTGGCTTTCAGTCTAAGGATCGCATTCATTGCCTCCGCTCTCACATAAAGCTCCAGCGGGGGAGACCCACAATGGTCTCCAAAGAGGCGGTCCTTGTGCTGTTAATTGCACCCGTGATAACCAGCAACGCCTGTCTCTGAACAGCGGTTAGCAGTTTCACTGCGGAGGACACTTCTGTCCTCCTCCACCAGACTACTGCCCCGTATGTTATTGCTGGTCTTATCACGGCAGTATATAGCCAATGGATCACCCTCGGCTTTAATCCCCAGGTTTTGCCAGCAACTCTCCTGCAGCGCCAGAATAGTTGCGTAGCCCTGGTCGTTGTTTTGACTAAGTGATTTTCCAGCTCAGTTTCGCATCGAGGGTAACACCCAGATACTTTACTTCCTTGGTTAATTGTAACTCCTGCCCAAACAGTCTAACGCCGCCTAGGTCATTGAGTTTCCTCATGTTGGTAAAGGCAACCAACTTTGTTTTTTGTGGATTAACTGAGAGTCCTTGTGAAAGGCACCATTCCTCCACAAGATATAATTCATAATATATTTTTCGTTTTCTACCTGAGTACGATACTGGTATAAATACTAACTCTGCTTATTCCACCCCTGACTATTGTTCTTCCCAAAATGGCGTCTGATGACGTTCTTCTTTATATCATAGCATCGGTATTAGTTATTTTATCTGTCTTAAAATCATCTTTTAGAAATGTCAAGCTAATAATATGTATTCCCAGACATACCAGAACATTTACTTGATTACGACTAGCCTCTTCGTGTTTTCCGTGCTTCTTTTAGTTTAATAAATAAAAATCTAGCGAAACCTCATTAAAGTCACCCTACGTTTAGTTGCAAATCGCAATTATGAAAGTTTCGCTACAGGTACAGAAGCGCTTGCTAACAGTTTGATAACTCAATCTCACCTCGCAAAACATATTTTCGAAAATAAAATACATAGCCATAAAAAAAAATACTACGTAAAATAAAACGTCCAAAGTACCAATTGCAAACTCTAAAATTCCCTCCTGTAACTTATAAAACTCCGGCAAATATACTCGACATTTTACGCGCTAAACCTGCACGGAACATAAAATAAATACGCCATCGCAACTGAACTTAAATAAGATTACAAAACTTAATGCTCTGCTCTCACTTTAAGGCTTCCGCGTATAAAAGAAAGTTAGAATATCCGATACGGAATAATAGAAAAACATATTGCATGTGCAGTAGTGCACGAATAATGTATTCGAAAAGGGCAGTTTCGAATTTTCGATGATATCTCTTCCATTTCCGGCCCGTCCAACTCTGCTCCGGAATTAAGAGAGAAAGTCAAGCCACTAGCTTAGAAGTAAGTCGGGATTTACATATAAATTTATTCTCAGATAGTGTGGGAGGTGCCACGCCTACAGGACGACATTCATGCATTCGTAATGATTCTGTCATAGGGAGTTGTAGAGTCGGGGCGTAGAAACTAACTTTAAATGGAGGTGGGCGAAGGTATATATGTTAATTTTGCAGGTAGGGTGCTTTAAATACTTCTGCCTACCATATTGTTAACGATATGCGGTAACAGCTTAATTATTAAAGCGAAAAATCGTAAAAAAAGCAGAAAATACTGTCACGGTTGGTATACACTTTATTTTCTGTTTATCCTTTTTATTTTAAAAACGAATATAAAAATAAGTAAAATTGACAACTATTTTCTTTAACAAAATTATCAACCACAACTACATCAAGCGGCACATGCCAACTTCATAATTAACTCTATTTTAATGGGTTTCCTGGCAGCCAGCGTGGAAAGTCTATAAAACTCAATTGAAGCTGCGGCAAGAACTAATGGTTGGACGCTGGCAAAAAAGCAACTGCTCTAGTGGTAGCATTGCGCGAACTGCTGTCACTGCACTTCTGTCAGAAAGCTGTCTGGCCGACTTGGACACTGGAGCAACAGATTCAATGATAAGACCCGATATGGTAAAAGATTTAGTTCTGCAACGATCACGAATAGGTGCCAACTATAAACAACAACTACAGTTAACACCGAAAAAGGAAGGTTTCAGTGACCTGGAAATAGGGAGCAACTGTTTATCAATAGAACTTCTGGTAGCGGAAATATGGATGATCTTATCACTTGGTTTAGACTTCCAAAAGCCTATGGGATTTGTTAATTGATGATAACAAATCGCGTTCTACTCTATCAGACGAAGAGATCAGTCTGGTTGACTCTGAAGAAATACAAACTAGCACGATGCTTGTCACAGCTCGAAAAGTAGTTATTACTGCTAACAGTGAAATGGTGGATGTCTTATAGGAATGGCTAAACCCAAGCAAGAATTCAAACTCGATAAGGGACTGTTACTAGCAAGAACACTTATAAAAAGACAAGATATTGTTCCTGTACGCATGGCCAACCTCAATCCCACCTCTGACACCAAAATGTCACGGATGGTACACACTTTATTCTCTGTTTATCCTTTCTATTTTAAAAACGAATATAAAAATTAGTAAAATTGACAACTATTTTCTTTGACAAAATTATCAACCACAACTACATCAACGGCACTATCCCAACTCCATAATTAACTATATTTTAATGGTTTCCTGGCAGCCAGCGGTAAACTATCTAGATACGTAACATAACTGCGGCCCCCCAATACATTAAATCGATCTTACAGCTGCCCCTAAATAGTATATTATCAAAGGGTGGCAATAGATAATTTACTAATCGCGAGCTTTAGTTCGATATGCGACAACGACTACATTTAGATGAAGTAAAGTTTTGGGTGGTAGAAAATTTGGACGACTCCAAAATTTTGCATTGGTGGCAGACCAAAATATCATTTCGTGTATTTTTGAGGACGACAAACCTAAATTTGCAATCAAAATTCGCGTGAAACTTGTAATAATTAAGATATATAAATTTGTAGTAGTTTTTTTGCCATAATGCATAAAATTACAAATCAGCCTGTCACAAGGTCAACTTAAGCTTGCTGAATTAATTGGTAATACTAAAGTCGACCATATCACGTCTCATCCAATAAGAAAATCAACTGCGTAACGAATGGAGTTTGCAACAAGAAAGGCAGGGACGTCCAAGAGAAAACGGGAGGGAAAAGATACCCCACATAGATCACATTACAGTCTTATGTTGTTCAAACATGCCAGGTACTGACAAACATAAACTTCTCATCATAGGGAAAAATGCTAAAAAACCTCGATGTTTTAAGAGATTTTGAATAGAAAATTACCAGTGGAATAACCATGCAAATAAACTAGCGTGGATGACTTCTGATTTTTTTTTCCTTGAAATAATTAAAAAATCTCAAGATGCTGTTACTGTGGGAAATCGGTAAATTACATAGTGGAAAGCAATTAATGACACAATTTATTGACAAGTTCCTCGACTGCCAGAGATGTTAGTCCAAAAATTAATCTTTTGCAAGCACTACAGTTGACGAGCTATAAAGATCAAAACCATACAAAACTGCTTTGTTATCTCTGGCTTTAGTCTTTTACATGCTTTAAGAAATTTAAACGTAACAGAAATTGTTTCACTAGTGCCCATTGGTAATTATTAAGAATTTTTAACAATAGATAATAATTTACCCTGTTATGATGAAACTAAAAATGATGAGGAAGATGAAGGCATTTAGTCCAAACGTTAAATATTGGATGAGGGCATTTGACTCTGATGATAAAAATCTATCAGCGCCAGCTACCCAAGTCGCTATGTTGCAACGTTTTTTTTTATATTCAGGAAGGCAATTATTAAAGTCTTATTGTCTGTACGAGGTACATGTGCTGGTTTTGTGTACTAACAGCCATACAATCACAAAAAGGCAGGCTAACTTCATGAATTCTTTCATAATTAAAGTTTAGTTGCTTATTCATGTCAAAAATGTATTTATTTCTTAGTATTACTTATAGTTAAATATTCATTATATTATTATTATATAAATCCTACTAGAAATGTGTTTTTATTTAACGTGAAATTAAACTACAGGAAAAGACACTTTTCCGTAGAACTTCATTTAATTGGGGCAGTCGCTTAATTAGGTCAAAACGTTCTAGTCCCAATGTGTCCATATTAAGGGGAATTGACTGTATAATGATATTACCGATATTCTCAATCAATTACCTATTTTAATTGCAATTATACAGGTGTCCCACCGAACTGGGTCGTTAGATTTCTTTGAACTTCCAGTAGGTATTTAATTTTGTAACGTGCAGTGTAATCATGGTCCACTGTGATTTATTTATGGAAACTATTTTCAACGTTATACCACTTTCGATATACAGTGTGTTGACATCAACTTTCTTATTCTAAATGGATTGGCGCGATTTTTATCAATCTAATGAATCTAGCGAGTCATTTGCAACTAGTTTGTACGAAGATTCCCTATCCCTGAACTCAACCGTTTTTGAGATATTATAATTTTTGTAGAATTTTTGACGTTTACACTCTTTCGAATTAAATTAAACAGTTTATCAGATGTCAGATGTTTAGTAGTGACAAAAATCTCAAGAATAGGTATACCAAACCCTAATATCCATCGATGAAGAATTTTCAATGTTGGGGTAAAGTTCCATGTTCATTTGAAAAAAAAAGTTTTGTTGGTTTAAAGGAATCCAATGATCGTTTTGGAACAGCCTATATTGATCGTAATTATTTTATAACACCTTATACTACGTGTTTCTTACTTACACGATATTAGTAACAATAGTATATGATTGTGATGATGATCAACCTGGATGCCCCGAATGACATTAAAGAAATTAGCTTGTGAAGAATTCACCACAAAGCTAAGTAACAGGAGCGAGTGGGATCATAACACATCTGAATTTTAATAGAATTGCCATAAATGGTACACTGATGGCTCCAAACGGCAGAAGAAAACTGGAATAGGAATATACGGGCCTAGAACTATATTTCGAAAGCTTGGGAAATACCCAAGTATATTTCAAGCGAAAACACGCTATTGGAAGATGTGTTCAGTTCAATATGGATAGGAACTATCGGAAACAAGAGATTATCATCATGTCTGATAGTCAAGCAGCCATCAAGGCGCTTAGCTTATATGAAATCAGCTCAAGATGGCTCGGGATGCCTAGGGAAACTAAATGAGCTAGGCAAAAGAAATAAAGTAACCCTCCTGTGGGATCCGGTCACACAGGAGTGGAAGGAAACGAAATAACGGATAACCTCGCAAAAAAAGGGGCTGGAATGCCTTTCGTAGGGCCTGAACCCTTTGCGGGTTAAGTAGCAGTACAATACTGAAGAAACTAAAATAGAAATGGAGCAGAGAAAATCCAGTTACTGGGAAAATCTCCAGGGAATGACGCAGAGTAAAATTCTTCGGAACTTATAACCAAGAGAGGTTTACAGAAATGCATCAACCTGAGTAAGAAAATGTTCGCATATATTACAGGAATACTTTCAGGCCATTGTAGACTGAAAAGACACCTGAGTAAGCTTGGATTGGAAAAAGATCCTGAATGCAGATTTTGTGGGGAACAGGATGAAACATCCATTCCACCTCCTCTCAAACTGCGTAGCACTGTGCAACTCGAGGCATTGCACCTGGGAGCATGTGAAATCGAAGAGGGAGACTTACCTAGACTGGGGCCCTCTGACATCCTACACTTTTTAAAAGGAATAGGATTGGAAGGCCAGCTGTAAAGCAGCAATAATAAGGGACACAATAGATCCTTTAGGTCGCAGTGTACACACCACCCTTGACTACATACATACAACAATATGTATTAATTGATTTGTGAAGAGTACAAACGTCAAAAATTCAACAAAATTGTAAATGTCTCAAAAACGGTGAGTTTTAGGATAAGACCTTTGTATAAACCAGTTTGTAATGATTCAGTAAATCTATTGTTTCTGACTAAACATAGTTCATTCTATCATTGTTGCGCCACTACATCTTTCGATCGACTTACTTTTCTAAAACATGCCGGTAAAATAAAGTGTTTAGTTCGTCGTTGGGACTATGTTTGTACCAATATGGATCATTAAACTATAAATTCTCTTTCAGTTTGAAGTTTTCACAAGTAAAAGTGTCCATATAAAATTGTTACTTGTTTCTTTATTCCTTAACTTTATCGAACAAATAGTGACAGGTAATTTATGTTTTTTCCATTATTGTATTTCCGTTCAAAATTGTATCTGCTTCTTCTTTTTCTCTTCTTTTGTGAGCACAATAAAGGCATATTATTCTCAATTAAGGTAAGTTTCAGTTTATTTAGTGTCCCGTTTATGTATATACATAGATCAAACATCGCACTTATAGTCAGGACATCGCAGGTAGGAACTAGTCGGGAAGGGAGATAGCATGAATTACATTATTTCGCCAATAAAATGCAACTGCGCGCCGTCGAATGAAGCGCTGTATCACGCGGTATCACCAACATCCCTACTTCTCTCTTGTCGATGGCTCCGACATA
Source organism: Protaetia brevitarsis (assembly GCA_004143645.1). Classification (NCBI taxonomy): domain Eukaryota; kingdom Metazoa; phylum Arthropoda; class Insecta; order Coleoptera; family Scarabaeidae; genus Protaetia; species Protaetia brevitarsis. The sequence continues at coordinate 34,005 of RXPK01002625.1, read as the reverse complement.
ACATACGTTACCCCGACTATAGGTCGACTCCTTTGATCTGTATATCGCGCAACTTATCCGTTAGTTTGAATTGAACCCTTAACCAAGTAAAAATCAGTAAGGTACGAACATATGTTGAACCTTACGACTCCAAAAAAATATCGCGGTATAAGGATCAACTAAATTCAAGACAGATGGAGAAACTCTGAGTTTGTTAAACAATCGTTAAAACGTGATGTCATAAAACAGATGCGTGGAAAAGCCAATAGAATAAGGCTTAACCTTAAATGAACAACAAAAAGGTTAGAAGTCAACCAGAAAAACTACTATATTTTCTGAAATAACTTCTCCTTTGACCCCTATGGCACTTAGAAGAAGCATCTACAAACATGTTGTCTGGTGTAGAATTCCTGCTGCAGTTATGCAATACCCACAAATGCCAACAAAGAAATTCGTTTTGCGTTATTTGCGATAAAGACAGAGTAGCAGAGATGAGACAGCATAACACAATAGATCCTTTAGGTCGCAGTGTAACACCACCCTTAATCTACATACATACAACAATAGTATATCTGATACCTTACGAACTATTTAATTTTGATTTGTGAGAGTACAAACGTCAAAAATTCAACAAAATTGTAAATGTCTCAAAAACGGTTGAGTTTAGGAATAAGAACCTTTGTATAAACCAGTTGTAAATGATTCAGTAAATCTATTGTTCTGACTTAAACATAGTTCATTTATCATTGTTGCGCCATCTACATCCTTTCGATCGACTTACTTTTCTAAAACATGCCGGTAAAATAAAGTGTTTTAGTTCTTCGTTGGGACTATGTTTGTACCAATATTGGATCATTAAAACTATAAAATTCTCTTTCAGTTTGAAGTTTTCACAAAGTAAAAGTGTCCATATATAAATTGTTACTTGTTTCTTTTATTCCTTACTTTATCGAACAAATAGTGACTAGGTAATTTATGTTTTTCCATTATTGTATTTCCGTTCAAATTTTGTATCTGCTTCTTCTTTTTTTCTCTTCTTTTGTGAGCACAATAAAGGCATATTATTCTCAATTAAGGTAAGTTTCAGTTTATTTAGTGTCCCGTTTATGTATATAGATCAAACATCGCACTTATAGTCAGGACATCGCAGGTAGGAACTAGTCGGGAAGGGAGATAGCATGAATTACATTATTTCGCCAATAAAATGCAACTGCGCGCCGTCGAATGAAGCGCTGTATCACGCGGTATCACCAACATCCCTACTTCTCTCTTGTCGATGGCTCCGACAGACGTTACCACGACTATAGGTCGACTCTTTGATCTGTATATCGCGCAACTTATCCGTTAGTTTGAATTGAACCCTTAACCAAGTAAAAATCAGTAAGGTGACGGAACATATGCTGAACCCTTACGACTCCTAAAAAAATATCGCGGTATAAGGATCAACTAGATTCAAGACATGATGGAAGAAACTCTGAGTTTGTTAAACAAGTTTGTTAAAACGTTATGTGAAAAACAGATGCTGGAAAAACCAATAGAAAATAAGGCTTACCTTAAATGAACAACAAAAAGGTTAGAAGTCAACCAGAAAAACTACTATATTTTCTGAAATAAGTTCTCCTTTGACCCCTATGGCACTTAGAAGAAGCATCTACAAACATGTTGTCTGGTGTAGAATTCCTGCTGCAGTTATGCAATACCCACAAATGCCAACAAAGAAAGTCGTTTTGCGTTATTTGCGATAAAGACAGAGTAGCAGAGATGAGACAGCATAACAGGTGTCAATTATGGATGCATGACTACAGTCAATTTATAACAGGTCACGGTAATTTTAAATCATTTTTATGTAGAATTGGAAGGGTTAATGATTCGCTTTGTGAGTGTGGTGGGGTAGATACAGCGGGGCATGCTTTTTGAATGGCCACTCACTGATGAGTGGCGGTACGCTACGAGGTTAGGGCATTAGCTAGAGGCGGTAAATGGCCCGACGGCGAAACAGATATTAAGATAATGAGTCGATCGAATGGTGGGAATTTTTTAATGTTGCTAAAGAACTAGATAGGCTACGGCATGATATTTAGATAGTTTGTAGGGTAGCACGGTTATAAATGAATATTTTATGCTCTTTAGTGGTCGGAATTCGTGTTAAACTACAAATATTTATTATATAAATCTTTATTTAATTACTCTTGGTTAGAATAATTAGGATTAAGTTATTATTTAGTATTAGAATACTGCTGTTGTTTTGTTTGTTTTTTAGGTCATCATCTTTCCTGCTTAACTTCTGAATGAAAAAGGGAGCAGCTATCAGTAATAAGGTCTGGGACTTCTTCCCAGATCCTCCCAGAGTAAGGTTTTTGCCATGGTTTTCCTTTACCCGTGGCCATTAATTTTATATAAGTATATTATATATATCAGTGTCTTGGCGAATGCTGGAGATAACGAAAGTCGTTCCATGGGCGCATTTAATAATAACTGATAGCTGGCTGATTTACAGTAGACTCGCGATTATGTGAACTAATTACATTTCACATATTTTATCATTTCTCAAAAGTAGTATTCATATGGTCGCGAGGCTACTGTATTATATTTTTGTTATTAAGAATAGATATTAGAATAGGTAGCCTCGTGTAGTACCTTTTTTAGGTGGAGCACGGGGTTGGGATGATTTGTAATAATTTAGTTTTCATAAATAAAGTCTAAGGCTCAATAAACATGGTTTGCTTAGAGTGCAGTGATTACATTTCTGAAGCTATTACTTATGTCTACATTAAGTGGGCCCGCAGTACTTTTTTAAAGTCCATATTTATTATTTTCAGTGTCATTTTTTATGTTTTATAACTTGTTACACTTAATAGTTGCCATAAATATTTGAATTTTCCGAGTTTACATTTAATTATCAGATTATTTATGAAGTTGATATTAACACCCTGTATATCGAAAGTACTATAAAGTTGAAAATATTTTCCTTAAATAGTTCGCAATAGGCCATGACTACACTGCAAGTTTTAAAATCAAATTCCTACTAAAAGTTCAAAAAAAAACTAATATCTCAGCTCGGTGAGACACCCTGTATATTATTGTTAATGTTACATACTTCTGTTAATAAAGATACGTTTGAATAAGTTTTATGGTGCATTATTTCAGTTAAATTTTGGCGTTCGGTACGCCAAAATAATCCAGAAAACACAATTTTACTTCATGCTTAGTCTAAAATTTCTAGTTACGCCACTGCCCCTCGTCTTAATCCCCTCCCTCTGTGTGTTCTCCCCTCAACCCTTGTGCCCCCTCCACCATTTTCCCATTCCCAGATATCTCACGCTCCATCTTACGAAGATGACTAGAAAAAATCACCGATCCTTCTCTCTCGGTACGTCAACCTAGTTCTATTCAACTGACGCCAGAGGGACACGCAAGGCAAGGTCGACCGGCCTCTCTGGGAGGTCGCGAGAAGGAGCGCGTGGTTAGACGGAGACGCCGAACTATCGGGCCCTATTTCCGCCGAATCGGCGCTTCTATCGCGAAACCCGGTTTATAGAGTGACGGGGGTTTTATATCTGAGAATGGAAGCGTGGCGGCGGAGCCTCGTAAGTACGCGCTGTTACCCGTTGCTCGTATGGGACAGAATAAAGCCTGCGAAATGGGAGAAGAAACTTTGTTTATAGTTATGTCTCCCGCACGCTGTTATACGCGAGGATTTCGCGTATGTATATTACGAAAAAAGGATGCGGCAGACAGGACGGGGTGGGGTGAGAAGCTCTCCGCCAATGTTTGTCATCGATATTGCGCGGCATAAAAGTAAATTTGTCTCCCAAAGCTAACGGGGATAGCGGTTACCATTACAAACAAAATCTATTTGATGTTGCGGAGGGAAAAACTCGTAAGGAAAGGTTAAGTTTTATTATATTTTTTTTTACAAACTACCTACTCTAGAATATTCAAAGATATAAGTTTCCAAAACTACACTCTAAAAAATGATGGTAAATTTATCTCACTGGTATGTGAAAAAACATATGAAATATAGGGTAAAATTACACCAAAAAGAGGGTACACATCAGATTACCACAAATTAGGTGTAATTTTGCCTGGTAAACCGACTTCGATGGAAAAATACTTCAATAAATGAAGTAATTATTACCCCCCCCCTTCCCCCTCCCCGGGGGAAATTTGCTTAGGAGCAAGGAAAAATAACATATTTCGTGGAATATTACCCCTTATGTTGGTAAAAATACAATATGGAGAATAGAAGGGACATGAAATTCTGATTATATATATTATATATATGCATCTGTTATTTGATTGGAACACAAAATGTTTTTTTTTAACATTGCATTACATTGTGTCGCTTGATCAAAAATTAAACCGTTACGAGAATGCATTACATAGCCGTCGACTAACAGCGCAAGCGTTGAGGTACGCAGTTTGAAATACAAGTGGGCATCTATACTGATGGCTTCAACGCATAAATGTAAATGGTGTGTTTTTCATTTTGTCTTGCAAATAAAGATTGAGGTAAGTTCATTTACATTATTATGTATTGAGATGATTACCATGTACTTATGTTAGCTAATGACAGCACACATAAATAATAGACATACACCTGCGTATGGATATATAATGATATACTCGGAACTTAACCTCAATAGATTGGCGGTATTGTGCTAAAGATATGATACATTTATTTAAAGTTTTCAACGTGCAAGTGGCACGCAGGAAACTACCGTATCAAACTTTTCAATTTAAACAACAGAAGTCTTCGTTTTGAAGGAGTCAATTATTTTTTTTCTCTTTCATTAAACATTTGGAATATAAAACGACTAGTGTCTTGCCGTTATTGGAGGCTATGTTTTCGTTGTTAAGTGATGATACAAGTAAAGTAAGGAAGAGACTATTTTGGTTTTATTCTAGGATTTAATGACAAAAGTAAAGTAGGTATTAAGCACTTATACATGCAAATGTGCAAGACCACAGGACGGCAAATGTGAGTTCAATAGTTAATGACATTATTTATGTATATACTAGTATTGCGGGAATCGCCAGATATCAAAAACCGGTTAATCGATTTTTAGTAAAAATCGGTTTTTAAAATTCAGTTTTTAAAATCGATTTTCAAAACCAGTTTTAAACTAAAAACAATACGTATTACTTTTTAAAAGTGCTATGTATTTTAAATTCGAAAAACCTATTTAAGGCGCAATAATCTGCTTTTAAAAACCGGTTTTGACTTTGAATACCGGTTTTACCGGTTACAATTTTTAAAGACGATTAATCACTGCATCCAAACCCCGGTTTCACATAAAGAGGCTTCTATTCGCAGCACTATTATCTACATACAATATATTTTTAAATGCTAAATTTATTAAAAATTTTCAGGATAAATCTAAACTTGAAGAAATTGAGGTGAATACACCGTTGATAATATGCTTGGAAGAAGGTATTAATAAAATATATTTATTTCATTTTAATTTTTACATTTATTTTTCATTTCTAGGAAATGTGAAGACGCATTCTTAATGGTAGAAAGACAGTTATTAGACCCAACAGATTCATTCGTTCTGCATTACAACAATGATAGGGCATATTTTAAGTTTTATTTGCAGTACGCAAAAGAGGCTTCTAACACATTAGAAGTTCTGCAGAGGTATTTTTTAAAAATATACCCTGAACAGGGCAACAAAATAAAAAAAGCTCCAAATCCAAACTCAAATTGATAATTTTTAATGTATTTGTTAGTGAAAATTTATTTTATGGTTACATTCAACTAGATCTTTGTATTATGAATACAACCAATTCTTAGTAACTATTGGCTTTTCTTATCAACATTTCTCCCAAAATGTTTACTCTTTAAAACATTGCTTATTGAATTTAAAAATTTATTGAAATTATTGTAAACTCTCTGTAATCCAACTAATTAATATATCTTTCAGAAATTATTAAAATTAAATCTAATATTATAAATGGTATATTTTCAATATTTAAGTGGAGAATCTGCATTAAGTTCTAAATGACATAAACATGTTATTACATAACTGAAACTCAATATTTCTGTATGATAAAACAACCTAATAATCAATTATTTCCAATTTCTTTGCTGTTACTCTAATCTATACATTAAAAAAAAAATGTGGTATAATTACCCCAAAAATAGATGGCAATTGGGCTACCGCCTATTTTTGGGGTAAATTTACACCTATAGGGGATTTTTCACATACTGGTGGAATATTCCTTGAAGGTGTGGTAAATCTACCTGAAATTATTCCATTCCATTAGGGGAATATTACTTTAGAGGTGTAAATTTACCAGGGAAAATTACCACACTTTCAAGGAATATTCCACAAGCATGTGAAAAATCCCCTATAGGTGTAAATTTACCCAAAAATAGGCGGTAGCCCAGTTGCCATCTATTTTTAGGGTAATTTAACATTTTTTTTTAGGGTGTAATAAAAATTGTAGAGTTTATATACTTCAATGTGCATTAATCGCTCTTGTTTAACTTAATATATTCCGGTAAATAGTGCCATATGGTCAAATACTTCTACTCTCTACAAGATCCTGGTATTTCTCTTCTTTAAACTTAAGTTGGCAGTTATAAGTTAAAAACAAAAACGTGGAAGTGGTCTTATTCTGTGGCGTGTGTGGTGGGCAGGTTATGTTACACCGTTGACAGATTAGGTTTTGTCGTTTTGACAAATAACTACATACGAACTAGAAATAAGGCATACTAAAGATAGTTAACTTAACGATAGAAAAGTTGCTAAGCCTGTGCAATCTGGGAGCGGAAACTTAATGTTCTACTTTGTCGACAAAGTTGCGCGCCACCGAACGCAGCACACCGAACTATAACTAATCTGGCGGTACATTCAAATGGGTTGTTTTATATACTTGTAATATTCAAAATGTTTAGTTAGGTATATACCAAATATTTCATAACTGTAATAGTACAGTTTGTAATAACTATACTATGACAGTCATGAGATATTTGGTGTATACACATACATATGATAAAATGTGGATGTATAAATACAACACTGAAATAATACATGAAGATACTTTATTTATAAAAGTTATAGCATCTGAACAAAGTTATGCACAACGACGTGCCTTTCACAGTGTTAGCGCAGTTGAATACAGCAGAATTAATGGTCTTTGACATCGTGTATGCAAATATTATTTTTGTAAATTGTCAAGAGTTCGCAATTTTAACACTGACTTTTCCAATAAATCGTTAATCACTTTAATACAATAAAACAAATGCCACTGAGTTTCTATATTAATCGTAATGAGAATAAATAACGCCAAAGTTAAACCAAAACGAACTATACCACAGTAATAACTATAAGACTTGGACTATAACAACAAAATAATCTTCAAAATAATAAATAAAATATGGACGACATGACGGCATGGACACGCCTACTCCTACTATCATCATACACTGCATTAAGCTTTGTCCACATGTGCATAAACATGCGTAAAGTAAAACTGAGCACGTCAAGTTCCGGAGATATTTAAAAAATTTTGAGGTTTTAAAATATTTGCATGTTGGTCTAGCCATATCCTTCCGACCGTTTATGATAAGAAACACATCGAAATCCCTCAACAACATTAGATCTTGTTGTTGTTGATTTGGCCGCAGTTTAAGTGCAGGTGGATGAGGCGTTTATTTATTTATTGTTGTATATTATTTACAAATCAACGCCACATCAATAATGTAGCTTTCTAAATGCATACAGCGCACCATTACTAGCACAATAACTAATTTACCACGTGATTACAATAGCCAATGGGAAATTGGACGAAATTTTCTACGAGATTCTACTCCCAGTGTGCAATGTGGTGGGGGCGCATTTTGGAGTTTTGAGGTTCTAGTATCAATTCATACAGGGCACTCGCGCACTAAGAGCGCGAAATTTGAATGTATATCCTATTGTTTCCCCCTTATGTGATTATTGTTTGAAAATTGAATGCGTCATTATTGCAAACGTATAATTTTCAAGCAATAACATCAATTTGTAAACATATGAAGGTATTTTTGGAAATAAACAAATATTTCACAGGGAAAAGGCATTGTATTTTTTATGATTTTATAAAAGAGGTGAATTAACATTAAATATTTATAGTATAAAAAATATTGATGAAGCATACACTATTACCTGCCAGCTTCTAGTGGGAACCACAATAATTTTGTAGAAGCGGGTACTGCGCCACAAATTAAACACTTATTGTAGCAATATAATTTCAAATTTTAAAGATTCGCTCCTTTTCCCCTTACTCGTCACCGTTACAAGATTAGAGAGACAGAGGCGGGAAAGAGAGTACCCAGATAACATGTAAGCTTACAACAAGCTTGTCACTTGCTTAACTTTGCATTGTCGAGACAAGCTTAACAGTAAAAGGTTAATGCAACGCCGTGACAAGGTTATTATATCATCCCAGATAACATGTAAGCTTACAACAAACTTGTCACTTGCTTAACTTTGCATTATCGAGATAAGCTTAACGGTAAAAGGTTAATGCAACGTTGTTACAAGGTTATTATATCATAGTACGGTGACTTCGTGTATTTCCGGAGTGATTGTTTTTTTTTTGTTTAACCGCTATTGCGCTATTCTGTCATCGACCGCCATTGTTTGCAGTGTCGTATGCGTTTCAGCTGTTTCTGTAAACGATATAATTTAAAACATCTTTCATGCAAAAGTAAGTATTACCTAATAAACAAAACGTCGTTGTTAATGTACATTTCCATATTTCTATGACCTAAAAACCAAGAAAAAGAAGAAATTAATACCCAATTCGTATTTTGTTTTGGTTGTTGCAAGCTTTTATCAAGGTTTGTACAGGCTTTCTCTATTCTTGGCTCAACATTGTTATTCTAACCTTGTCATATACTTTTACAGGCAAGCTTATAAAAGCCTTGTCATTCTAAGCGTCTCATATGCCTTTACAGACAAGCTTATGAAAAACCTTGTCCTTTGTCAACTAGCAACCTTGTCATAATCTTGCAGGAAGCTCGCACCCTTGTCCATGAGAACCTTGCCGATAAGCTTTTTTCCCTTGTCGGGACAACCTTAAAAAAAGGTTGTGTAAACCTTAAATTGTTATTTGGGTAGTTAGGCTAGCACGTTGTTAGTTGTTAGTGGTATGACGTTTTGCTAGTTAATATAGAAATATACTACATTATTAACCAACACTTTACGTTTAAAAATCTCAGGTCGGATGAAAATAACAGGCGAAACACTTAAATAGCGTACAATATCTAAATAACTGCTTCACGACTTCACGAAAATATATTTTTCATTTAAAATATGTAGCTTAAATTTTTGCTCTAGAATAATAAGTTTTCTTAAAAGAGGTGCTACTTAACAAAGAAATTAAATAAATTATTGAAATGGTTAAGAAGTGCAAGCGATTTTGTAACATAGAATAAATGATAATTGTAGTGGCATACTTGCGCCTAAATTATATGCAATCTTATTAACATATATTTTGAAATTCCTTTCCTTATATGTAGGCAACTCTATGTACTTGCATGTTGACTCCAGCTACTCCTTCATTTTCCATATATAACACCACTCTTTGTTTCATGTTATTGAAGGCATTCCTTAAAGTATGTGGTGTAATTTCCTCACAGACATTTCGGATAGCTTCAGTAAATTCTTAAATTTTATAAAGACGATTATTTTTTAAGTGTGGATGAATAAAATAATCCATAATTATCAAATCCCTCGCGGAGTTCATCATCATGCAATTGATTTAAAAATGGTTGTAATAAATTATTACGATAACGTTCCGCATCTATGGTGGCAATTCAGCAGAAGTTGCACAGGATTTATTTGCACTAAATTATCTTGAAAGATCAATTCCTAGCCTGACTATTCGTAATACAGTCCGATGTTTTGAAACAACGTTCACATTAATAAATAACAAAAAAATGTCCTAGCGAAAAATGCCAGTGTAATCGAAATCAGTGTGCATTAGTGGAATAAAATCCTAGTATCAGATATAAACAAATTGCTCGCGGATTTAATAATAGTGCAAAGGTTTTAAACTTTTTACATAAGAATAAGTATCCAAGAACTTTTACTGGACGATTATTACTGTCGCCTAGAATTTTATGAATAAGTATTCCGAACATCAATATTTTTTTCAATTATATTCTATTTACCGACAAATAGGTACTTTATTTATTATTGTTAGGTTTCTAGTTAATGAAGTCAAGAAATACGCATGCTATTCTGCCGGGCGGGTATACATTTTGATTTGCCATCTCCTATCCGCATGCTATCGCTGTCTAATAGCAAGCACTAACCGCTATTCTTTATCTTGGTCTAACTACTACAAAATGCTATATATATATATAATATAGGCCCGATGATTGTAAAACAATTTTACGGTGGCAATTCAGCAGAAGTTATACACGATTTATTTGCGGTAAATTATCCCCAAAGATTTACATTAATAAATAACAAAAATAAAAATGTCCTAGCGAAAAAATCAGTGATATCGAAATAAGTTTGTGCATTAATGGAATAAAATCCTAGTATGACATCTAAACAAATTCCTTGCGCATTTAATAATAATGCAAAAGTTTGAAACTTTTACATAAGAATAAGTATCGATCGTATACCAAATTAGCACATCCTACGAACTTTTACTCGGCGATTATGCCTGGAATTTTATGAATGAATGATTAATAAGTATCCTGAACATCAATATTTTTTCAATAATATACTATTTACCGACGAATAAGTACTTTATTTACTATTGTTATATTTTTTAGAATCTATGTTTGTTATTTTATTTGATTATTGATTTTCAAACTGCTTTTCGTTCTTTTTTTTCTTTTGATATTGTTTATGAGCTCTGTCACTGAAATTTATAGATTTGAGTTATCAAATAAATATTCTCTTATTATTTCCCTTTTCGCTAATACAAATGTAATGTTGGATTTAATAGTACTTTTACAAACTTAATAAATAAAGCGAGAAAAAGAATATCAGGCTCAATTTAATTCGGCTGAACTATAAAAATTTGCCGAACATTAATAAATCTGTTCTGCGGCTTCGAGCGTAGCTACGCCTACAGTTGAAGTCCTTCCCATTTCCAGTCGCTCAGAATGCAATCGACAGCTGGCAACTTTTCACTCGGTATGACACATTTTAATATGTTTGTAATAGTTCCATGTATATTTATACATTCACAAATTTGTCTCTTTACCATTTTAATTATAATCCTACTACATTTCGTAAGCAGATCATATCCAAAATTTATATTTTCATTATTAACAATTACATTATCAATTGTTATTTTACAGTCATTTGAATGTGATTAAAGTTAATCGAAGCATGTTATGAAAATATAACAAATAAATATATTTGAACGGATAAAACCATTCTAGTATATGTTGAATGAAACAGCCAGTATATTATCAACTCAAATAGAAGAACATTATTTGAAATAGTCGTAAAATATTTGAAAATACAGCTATACTGCTTACCAGAAGTAAATATAAACTCAACATTATTACACGATCCTCTTAGTAAAATATGTTTAAAGTCAACTGCTAAGTGCTTAAACGCATTTGTTATGGAATATGCAACCCACTTCCTAAAGCCTTCAAGGCGCTCCTGTAGTATAAATTTAAAAGGGGTTAGTTAAACTATGGTTACAGGCGAATACATTACCAGAATTTTCATTATATTCCTATTTTTAATTATTTAGTGTCTGTATTAAGCAACAAACCAGTTATACACAAATATTCACAGTATAGTATCTGTGCAAACTCAGGCATACACTAATTCTGTTTCGGATACTAAACACAGCTCTCAACTCATGTGAATAATTCGTAATTAAACTTCGACGATTAACAGCGTTCATTTGTATAGGTATGTCAAATAGTGATGTTAATCGCTGCTCAAACTGCGTGTCACGGATTATAACAAGTTACATACTGCAGATGATTTGAAACGTTGATTAGTCCATATGTGTGCCAGACACATGTATTTACGTTTTATCATTTATTCGCTAACTCTTTACTGTAGGCAGCATAATTAGAATATTCCAATGATGTAAACTGAAAATATGCAATATGCACTTCTGTTCCTCACAAAGTGTACACATGCATATGCAATTGATATGCATATGTATGCATACATATGCATTTCAATTCAAATGAACCATCTCAAATAACTCAAATTAAAAAAAAAAATGACTTGATTTAAATCGTCAAGCCCCAACAACTTTAATTGTCTCCCTTTATATGACAATTAACAGGTTTCCGAATTTTACATAAATCACAGCAGGTAAAGAGTTATTTAAAGTGGCTCGATTCGATTGAAATGCTCTGTATTTATTTGGCGTTTAAAGCTATCGTATGTGCACCTATAGAAGGTAACAGTCTATTCATGTCACTGCACCAACATGTATCGAAAATTCCTACCCATTCAAGCGGCTATCTGCGCTAGTTTAGGTTTCCCTTAACGATATCGGTAGCTCTGAGTGGTACAAAGGGATGCTTCCATTGTACGAAAGCTATTCAATTTCAAGATTCCATTGCGCTGTGTATTGCTTAGGGTGGCGATGAAACTATTCATAATAAAACGGAACAGAAACGGATTAATTCGTTAGAGAATGCACGAAAGAAAAAAAATAGAGTAGACTTCTAAATCTTCGCGAACGACAAACGAGGTTCCCTGTCTGTTTTTAGTGTTCTATTTTGAATAACGGACACCGTTGAAGACGCATTAAGCTGGTCTTGACCCATTTCGCCAGTGTGACACCATATGGGCCGTCACCACAATATTAATTGGAACAAGTTCAAAGGCATTGATGACACAAGGCGACTTGAACTACATCTCAATGTTTCGTGATGAAATCTTCTAAATGGGGGATATTGAATATCAATATTTGAAGTACGTCTCGCTTTATTATTAATTATTTATTATGATTTGGACGCATTTTTTTTTATAATTAATCAAAATGGAAAGGACTAATTTCTACTACTACTAAAGGATGTTAGCCAAAGAATGGATGCTAGTCAAATCTAACTAAATCTATACGAAAATTGTCTGCCCAAGCAAGTATATTTTTTAATTACATTATCGTTTATTTGAAGGTATTTCCTATGGAACTGTTTATACACTTTATTTATGAAAACTAAGTTATTACAAATCATCCTAACCCCGTGCTCCACCTGAAAAGGTACTACACGAGGCTACCTATTCTAAGTACTAAATGGGTTCCATAACAATTGAAATGATCCTACTCTAACTAAATAATTTCCCTATAATTTTTAATAACAAAAATATAATACAGTAGCCTCGCGACCATATGAATACTACTTTTGAGAAATGATAAAATATATGAAATGTGATTAGTTCACATAATCGCGAGTCTACTGTAAATCAGTCAGCTATCAGTTATTATTAACTGTTTATACAGCACTAAAAGAAAAATTGGATATGCATCCTTATAAATTCAACATTCCTCGTATCGCAAGCAGAAATGCATTCACTTTTCATTTGTCTGTCGACTGTACCACCTGTGCTGGCATAAACTTTTCCATCTATAGGTTATAACACTAGATTTAATAGGGGATATTTTTGCTCATTCTGTGCTTAAATTTAAGTCAATTATTTTTAATTAACTCCGGATCCTTCTTCATCTTCTTCTTGTGGTCTTACTATTTATTGTCATTATTTTTATTATTATAATTATTATTACTATTTTTATCACTACTATTGAAGATGAAACAATCATAAATTTTCCAAAATTTAGGATTTAATTTAATTTATTAGCTAATTGCTTTAGGTATTTCTTATTTCGTTATTGTTGTCATTGCTGTTCACTTGCATTTTATTTGGATATTGTTGTATTTTGGCTGGGGGAATATTTCATTTCCTATAATGAAATAAATAAATAAAAAAATAAAATAAAAAATAAAGTTTTATTATGTCAACATCTGCGTCTGCAAGATTCTGGAACAAACAGGAATTACATACTGTCAGTGGTTTAATGAAAATTTGTATGATGACGACTTAGATCTAATTTTCTATTCTAATGAAACTTGGTTTTACTTATCTGGCTACAGTAATGTCCAAAATGTCCAACAGAAAATCCACATGTTTTTATTGAAAATGGCCTTCATCCTATCAAAATTGGTGTTTGGATTGCGATGTCAAGAAGATGGATAATAGAGCCAATTTTCTTCCACGATGCAATAAATGCAGTGTCTCCTATTCTTGTCGTTTTGAATCTTATTCCTTTGAGAACGTGTACAATATGAGAAGGCCCCAGATTTTAAGTGAGTATCCCTCTTCGATTTCACCTGAGTCCAGGTGCAACGCCCTTGATTTGCACAATGCTATGCAATTTAAGAGGAGATGGAAAGGTGTTTCATCATGTTTCCTGCTAAATCTACATTCAGATTCCTTTATTAATCCAAGCTTACTCATATGTCCTTTCAGTTTACAATGGTCTAAAAGTATTTCTGTTAATATGCAAATATTGTTCTTATTCAAGTTGATGCATTTTGTAAGCCTGTTCTGGTTTTATAGGTTCGCAGAAGAATTTTACTTTCCTGGAGATTCTCCCAATAATTGGATTTTCTCTGCTCCATTTCGCTTTTCAATTTCTTCAGTATTGTACTGATACTTATTCCTCACCAATGGTAATCCAGTCTCTTTTTTGCAAGATGATCAGTTATGTCGTTTTCTTCCACTCGTGTATGACCCGGCGCCCATAGAAGGGTTACTTTAATTCTTTTGCCAAGCTTGTTTGATTTCTCAAGGCATTCCCAGAGCGTTATAGAACTGATTTCATGTGAGGTCAGCGCCTTGATGGCTGCTTGACGATCAGACATAATGATAACCTGCTGCTTTCTGCAATTTCTGTCAATATTAAACTGCACGCATCTTTCAGTAGTGTGTATTTCCATAAGCTTTCGAAGTGTTTGGTTCTAGGCACATACATTCCTATTCCGGTTCCCTCTGCCGTTTTGACGCCATCAGTTTACCATCTAATGGCATTTCTATTAAATTTCAAGGTGGTGTGCTGATCCTACTCGCTTTTGTTATTAAGCTTTTTGGTGAATTCTTTCAGAAAGCTGATTTTTTTTTACATGTTATCCCAGGACATGTTGATCACTGCCAGGGGATTGAGGACTATGCCTAATCGTTCCTTTCTTGATCATTCTGGGTGTAGTTCTGTTAGCCACGCCCTCCACCCCAATATAGAGAGGAGTAAAATCCAATACTACCTCGATAGGCGCTGTTGGGTAGCTTCTCATAGCTCCAGTTATGCATACGCGTGCTAATTATTGCACTTTCGATAGGTTAATTCTCGCGGTGGCCAGATTAGTTCTTTTACTCCAAGCTACTAATGCATAAGTGATGATCGACCTAACTATACTTTTGGCTTGCATTTCCAATGTTTTCTTGCAAAGTTTCGGTACATCATCAGGGCATTTTATGATTACAGACTAAATAATGTAAATCAATGGCCAGCAAATTCACCCGATTTGACTTAGTGCGCAGTGCCCAGTTTCCTGTGAGTAACCTCAATTTGTCCCTGCTCATAAAGACAGCTTTACGAAGTCTTTCCTCATTCGGATGAAGCCCTAGAGATTTAGTATCCTGCGCCGGCGAGTTCATTCCAAAAGGAACAGTGGCTAGCAGCAAGTTGGGATCTGACAAACGTCTTGATGCCGCCATATGAGCTACCATACATCGGTTCTGGAACTAAGAACGGCAGGTCGCTGGCGTTTCTTGCTAACGTGTCAGCTATTTCATTGCCTCTGATCACTGAGTGACCTGGCACCCATCTCAACGTAACAACTAGATGTTCCGCCAGTTCTCGAAAATGATGGTGGACATTTAAAACATGTATTTTAAAAGTGTTTTTTAAATATGTATTTGATTCCATTTAGCATCGCATATCTGAACAGTGTTGAAGTTTTGAGTTTTAATAAATAATATCTGAATTCTTTAATTATGCAAGCCGGAAGATTATTAGGCTCGTTAGTATGGTTGGGTTTAATTTTATAAAATATTGAGAGCATTTCCAATTCTGAGTGTGGATTAATATTAATGTGATAAATATTTTTTTCTGTTTAATACACGTTCTACGCGTAAACAATCAACGTAACCTACGAAAAGAAAAAATCAGATGAGCCAACTGTTTAGCGGCGCCAATTTAAATTTCGTATTGTCAACTTCATTCGCTTTGAATAGATCGCTGTGTATGTTTCAAATTTCCATTACGAATTTATACCATTTCTGTACGATTTCAATTTTAATATTTGCTGCGTTCCCTGGCAAATTGGAATTGCATTATTGCAGATGTTCATCCAACTGTTCGGTAAGGAGATTCTAAGATTCGTTTTTCCCCATGGCCACTGGGGAATGGTTGAGATACAATTTCCGGCCAGCATAGCAATCGCTTCCAATTACACTCTGGAATTCTCTCCAGGCGTTCGCCCGGATTGGAGTAATGGATTCTCCTCAAGGGCAAACGTGTAATAATTCCTTTCTGAAACTTTAATTTTTTTAGAAATACCTGCTAGGTGGACGCTGAGATAAAATGATTGTTTAAATTTAAATAGTTCCTCCTCTGGAAAAATACGATTCTATTACGCATCTCTTTAACAAACCTATACAAAAATATCTTGCAAATGCATTGCGGTTACTTCCGTAGTAGAATCATTGAATATTTACGACGACTTTCAAAGGCCCCTTAACTTAACTATATAGTTTTAACTTCAAAGTTTCCACTTGCTTATATAAATTACATAAGGGTCTCCAACATGAATAAATACAAGCAACGTTTCAAGATCTTCCTATTTATTTATGGCATAGCTACCCTCGACCGCCTCTTCAAACTTGCTACTGAATTTCTGAACATGTAACTGACCTACTTTATTTTCAAGATCGTCGTATCCTTCAAGCGCCACGACCGCGTTACTATAAACAGAGTATGTGCTAGTACTTACATGCATAAGATATTATGTATGTTACGTGTTACAGTCTGTTGCTGAAGTTTTTTTTCCGTTTCACGCGACCTTAACCTACGATTAGCACAGCTTCGTCCTTATTTCAAACATTTAAATGAATGCAATGTTGTATAAAAAAATTTGGTACCAGATGCGGATAATGCTCATATGCAGAGTTAGGCTAATATATATGGATCCATTCGAATATTTTTAATATGGGTACTATTTTAATAGACTTTCCACATTTAATTAAATGCAAATATTTATATTTTATATTTATATCCGAATCAGACTTCAGGTTTAGCCGCAAATGATGTTCATTTTTTTTATTTTCAATAAAACAACCTGTATCTTTTTATAAATGTCAATAGAATCCTGCTACTGGAGTACAGGATTAATTAAAAAAAATATTTGGTTTCACCACCCTAGGTTTAATCACCGCAAAGATGTTTATTTTTTTAAATTCATGTTTATTAACTAAACATAAACATGAATGGAATTACTGGCATACTTTTTGAAAATAGTTTATAAAAATCAAAATTTTTCCAAATGAGAAAAAAACAAAAAATTGTACAAACAATATGTTTTATTTTCGACAAATAATATTGTATTGTAGCCGGCAGTGCGGCTGAGAAGGAAGGGTACATCATTGAAAGTCAAGCAGCAATATGCGGTACTGGTTGTTGGTTGGGTCACCATTCGGACAACACCTCTCAGTCTCGGTGTGTTCCGGCACTCTAGCCAAGGGCCTTCAAGGCCTGTAGTACTGAGTTATTATTATAATATTGTATTGTATACCTGCAGGCCTTCATCCCCTAACATATGTTTAAAAGAATTGCAATTTTTACACTGTCGCTCTTGTTTGATTTATCGCTGGCTAACAGGTACAAGGTGAACTTCTGCTTCCAGAACCGCCAGTTTCCAGCAACATCACCAGTGAAGTGAAATTCTTTCGGGGGTCTGCTATGTTCACTCATTTTAAGACCATTTCTTCGGTTTTACCAAGTTAGATTAAAACACTGAAGTACTTTTACGACTGACATACATTTTCTAATTCATAATAACAAGCTGTTTCCAGGTGACTCACAATATAAAGTGTACATACATGACAGTTTCTTCTTAAATTTTTAGTAATTTGACTTGCAAGTGCCTTATATTTACTAGTCCATTATTTACTTCCGGAATTATTCGAGCCTTATTTGGCTTTCAACAGATTGTTCTACCGCCACCTAAAAATGTTGTCCCACACACTTCTGGTAACCACTGTGTGCGTAAAAATAGTTAAATCCTTAACCAATATACTTTGAAAACATAGTATTTCCATGTTTGTACAGATATTCTACTTTTAAGTGCTATTAGTGTTTGTCTTTATTGCTGTATGAATGGTTCTATTTATTATGTGAGCACCGTATTCTACCTATAAATAATTTTATGAAAATGTCAAGAAGTAGTTCAAATGATTTTGCAAGTTAGGTCCAGGTTTATTTCAATTAGCTTTATTTCTACAAAAACACAAACAATCTTTTTATGTAATGTACCTTTTAATTGCCTATTTTACAGTTAGTGTTATCATTAATAGTTAAAAGTTGCTCTAATAAACCAACAGCCAACAAATTCTTGAAATCATTACTCATTTTCAAAAATCAACTCGTTTCTATTGACAATTCAGTAAACCTTAACCTCACTTTTGTTCATAACGTTGCTGTTATTCGCATAACCGCAAGGCGTTATTTTATTCCACATGACGGGCAGTAAATAACATGCATGTTATTTTATAACGTATACTTATCGGATACAGCATACCACTTTTAACAGAAATAACGTAAATATGTTATATTTATTGATCACGTACATGTTATTAATAACGTAAATGATACAGCATAAGGGAGAATATTACAATTGAAAATTTGACACATTAACTGACAGTGGATACACAGATTGTGCAATAGACGAACGTCAAACCGCTAATTAATTTTTTATTGGCCAAAAACAGAATCTTTAATTTTTTATTGGGCGGAATGGTTGGGACTTTGGACTAAAATGTTTGAAAAATACACATCTTCAAACTTTACTTTCTTTAAAAATACTAATCTCAAAAACAAAAAACCCGTAAACCTGTAGTAATTTAAATCTTTTCTTGCGAATAAAAAGATAAAAAAAAAATGGTTCCCGACCCTTATAGTGCAAGAATTATTGGACGGGGATTCTGACTGTGGAATTTTGCAAAAGAGTGAAGGAGATTTGCAATAATGACCAATACAGGGTGTATCAAATAAAAAAGTAAATTTTGCTTGAATGTTAACTACACGACATATAAAGCACAAACCCGCCGAAATTGGATTTCATGAATAAAAAAAAAAAGGAAAATTTAGAGCCAAAAATTCTTTAGTCCGGGCCTGATGTAAGGAAACGTAATGTTAAGCACCCGCTAAACGTGGTATTATGTATAAATACATTGCACTCATTCAGTATTATTCTTAATGATATGCCGTAAGTTCATTTAACGTCATTCTGAATAAATAAAGGCCAATCGGCCAGTGTGTCCTTGTAAAAATAGCAAAACTGAGGCATTTTAAATTTCTTCTTTTTATAAATTCTTTATTTGTTAAGAGTATTCTACGTAAGTCTACAAAGTATTATTTTTAATATCCTGATAAGTTCGAGTTTCCCCGGATATGCGACTTCAATAGTTACAAAAAAAGTAAATATTTTTCTTTCGCTTTGTTGAATCGAGAGTTAGTTGTTAATAAACGGTCCCACATGATTCTGAGTTATTTCTTTTGGATTTATTTAATCCAATAACGCAAAATGAATTGAATCGAATTACACAGAAATAAATGTAGATACAGAAAATTTGCTAACACGCCTTTTTACTATGATGTCGCATTCCCGCGCTTTTGCCGATGCATCAAGCTTCGATTTTCTTTATATGAAATCATGATGGTCCTGAAAAAGATCGTTTTTTCGAGACGGGAAGAATTTAAATAAAATGTTCGAAGTGGCTTGCACACCAAGCGGCGATCCACACAAAACTAACAGCGATAATGGCTGAATGATAGTGGTATGTGAGGGTATACTCGGGACAGCATTTAGGTTGGGCACAGGTGCGGCTCTAGCCCACGGCATTTACAAAATATTTTTTTTCTCGTTAATGCTTACAGATAGACCCCCTGTGCATTAAGACTTTTTGATCGTAAATGATTACAGCTGCTACATATTATTATATTTACCTCTATATCGGATACACCCTGTATTTTACATATAACTTGCTGTTTTATAATCATGCATTATATGTGGTGGCTGAAAGAGCCTATTCCACTCTTGAAGCTATTTTAATCAAGAATCCGGGATTTTCTGTTATGTACGAAATATCTTAAGTATTGATTGGATCTGGTTTGAATGACTGCGCCACAGCAGTAGAAAAATTACCACAGTACGAATTAATACGCACCAATAACAACGTGTGATGTCGAACAATCCTTTTTGCATTACAGAAATATTCTATCTGACAGGAAACACATTTTCACTCCAGAAAATTTAGAAAAATATTTTGTTTGCCATTTTAATAATAATTAAATAAAAGTTGTATTTATTTTATCAACATTAAAAATATGTTTACCCGTATTAATTTTTTCCTGACATAAATTTTAATTACAAAAAAAAGAGTGATTTTATAATGCATATTTTTCATATTCAAATGTATGTTTTGCCTATTTAAATGCATATTTTATATTCTTAGAAGCATATCTTGCGTGCATATAAATCAGGTCTTTATTAATGACAGATGACACATCCGATATAGTTCCCTTCTCAAGCAACGTCATACAGAAACCTCTTACGTTCATCAGTAAAGACGAAATTCATTTATGTAACTTGTAATTTAAACATCGAATCATAGGGAAGTGTTAGTTCGTATGAAATAATTCTTATCTATCTGTCTTTCTTGTTCATGCTGATACAAATAGCATGGCTAGGTTCCAAACTTATTTTATCATCTAGCAAAACATGAAATTTATATATACGTAATTGATTGATAAACTTACGGTACATTACGATAGAATAGTCTTCGTTAACTTTCTATAAAGTGCTCGTAGTTGATATAAAAGCGTCTGCTTTCAATAAATACTCATCATTTGCACTATCGCAGCTCGTTTGAATAGATTGATAACATCCCTAACCCCATCTCCAATCATATTTTAATGGAAAATACGTCCTCTCTAGACTTCCTCGCATATCTACACGTACACGCTCGAAATATACACGAATCTATCAAAGTTTTGAATCGATATCGAGCAGTGACGGCCGGCCGATAGACCATAGGAATGGAACCGACCACTCACGCAAATTAAATCGGAATGCCGACAAACTCCGACCGAACAGAAAATCACAGTTTTCATTTCCAACAACATTGCCCAACTACTCATTTTGAGTCCGTTAATTAACTCTACACATTGAATCCCTGAACGTGGTATATAGCATTTTCTGTTAGAGATCGAATAATATAAAATTGTTTCTGCATTTATATATAAAGGGCTCGTGTTATTTTTTTTTCAGTGCCTCTATTTATTCGTGGAACGGAGTTCCACGGTACGTACATGTAGTAGCCGGAAGTACACATCGCATCGGCCTCTAGAAACCGCATTAATTAATTAACGTGCTGTTTGAAATAGTTCTGAAACGCGAATGTTATTTCAGTTTGTTGGCGAGGCAAATATTTGCTATTTTATTGAAATTAAAGGCGCCCAAGTTTCGGTTCGGATTGCAAATCTATGTTTCGCATTGATGTGCAATTACAAAATCAACAACGGATGATTCTAAAAGTAAGCAAAAATGCTTGTTTAAATATATGTTACGTCGACGGGTGTTTCTAGAGAGTGGCTCTATTCACAATAGAGAAGCAGAATTAATAAACGAAAATCCTGAGTTGGGGAAATTCAAAAAATTATGAAACTTTTAGGAACATGTAGATCACATACCGGGCTTTCATTTCAAAACTAGCCACAAAATACCTTGAATTGATTTACGGGAGGGCAAATTTTACACATATCTACGACCCCGTAGTTTCAACCCTTAATCGGGGGTAGAAAGTTTAAGTAGGAAGGGGCGTTGAGTGATACGTTTTTGAAAAGATTTTGTTGTTAGGAATCTTTTGGCGGTTTATAATATAAATAATTCATAATATTTTGAATACATTCTAAGCACTATAACAAGATAAAATATATGATTGTATTATTTATTTAAAGGAATAAAGATGTCATTAACTATTTGAAATAAGTAAATAAAAAACTTGGTAAGTTTGTTCATTGATTAGCAGACCAGCAGTTTCATAAAAAGAACTTTTTTGTGTGATGTATTCGCCTACAATGGTTACCCTAAAGAAATGATAAATTATATTATTTATAACAACGGCTGTAGTGCCAACAGAGATCGACATACACAACGTCAATATACCCCTAACCCTGTTCAAAATAATATTATAAGTTCCGCTACATAGGGTCCAAATTACGAGAACTTCCTCTATATCCGTTGGCATTTCTAGTGATTTCATCTTGGTGATTCAAGATCCCTAGGAATCCTTCTGGGGCACTGCTTTACAATTTCTTGACAACTTTAATCTGTAAACAATGAGAACAGCTGCTTTCTATACTTGCGAATGAAAAAAGAAATCCCTAATGTCATCTCTATAATTAGCAAGCAATTCTGCAGTTTAGTTTGTGTTAATTTAGCCATTACAATGTAGATTATCATGAGTCTTAATAAACCAGATATATTATCTGGGGCTGTAGCCCGCAAACTTCTTTCAGAAGCTGGTTGGCAATACCACCCAATTGTTGCTTTTAATTCTATTTGCTTGCTCTGTTTTTTTGGTCAGGTATAAGCACAAAATCCATTGGAATGTTCCACTTGTTCATTTTCTGAGAATACTTTATCCAAACATATTTTCTTCATGATTGGTACAGTTGCAGCTTTGCCAGTTTCTATTTATATCCTTATTTCAATTACTAGTGGCTGATAAGATTGAGAATTATACACGCAACATGACAAGATCTTAAACAAATGTTGAGTGGCATTTGGGTAAAGTGGATACCTTTAAAATGATTGCCTACAATCTTTAGAAATTATTTTGCCTGTGTTTGTACTGGTGTATTCTTTTTCTCTTTCTGGAATTTTCGATCCCTTTCCTGTAGAATTAAATCTATTTTTCGACCTTAAACCTTTAACCCAAATATATTAAAATTGCTTTCTATAACCCCAAACTTTCCAAGTCGCTATTCTCAAATGTCAAACATTCAATTCCATTACTGTCACAATCAAATATAATATATAGAATACCAAATTGTAATTGTTCTAAGATTTACATCGGTCAATCCAGTCATCTTCTGAGGTGTAGGATCCAACAACACAGACAGGACCGCAAATTTGCCAACAACAAGAGCGCCTTAGCTGATCACTCATACATATTCTTATCTAGGGTTAGCCCTAGGGCTATAAACCCTTTTGTCCTCACTTTAGCGGTTCCAGTCTTCCTGCCGTAAATAGATAGAATGTAGCTGCAGTCTTGCCACGAAGTATTTAAGGCCGTTCAAGCTTGCAGTGGGCCAGACGGGTCGTAGAGCCTCCTTTTTTTCCTACAGTCTAGGCGATGGCCATAGTGTTGATTCACCCCTGTCAGTTTCTTCTCTCTTCAGTCTTCGTTTAGTGACATGTCAGCGCAATTAAATAGAAAAAGCATTAAAAAAAAAAACGTTATAAGTTCAATCTTGTTCCATGAGGGAGTATATACAATACAAGTCATTTAGAGTGAATCTTTGATAAAGTTTTGATGACAGATGTTCACAGAATCTTGTTTATTTTTATTTGATGGAGGTTGGGCCATCTGTCATTCAGTCTATTTAGTTTGCTATAGATATTATTCACCTTTTTGTTGGTGAACCTGTCAATTGAAGACACGAATGAATGAAGGTGTTATCATATGTGTATCATATATGTAAAATCAAACTTTTTCAGAAATTAAGTTTCTTAAGCCTCCAGCAGCTCAATATTCAAGTCCCGTTTGATATCGGCATTCCTCACGGACCACGGCGCACCGACCATGGCCCTCAGGGTCTTATTCTGAGGAACCTCTAGCGTCCCCAGATGTCCCGACGCTACCGAGGACCAGACTAAAGCGCCGTAGGTGAGTTGCGGTCTTAGAATAGTTTATACAAATGAGGACCTTGGATCTTAGGTTGAGCCTACTGGAGCCCCGGAGCAGAGGAAGAAGCGAGTTTTTGGCAAGTAAGAACTTTGATGTGATGTTTTTTATATGACTTGCGAGTGTCAGCGGCCTGGCTAAGTGCGGGCCTGATCACCCACTAAGCACCAGTCACAATTTTGATTTTCACAATGTCTCCATCCTCGACAGAGAGAGAGAGAACTAAAAAGGCGGTCGTTCCTCAAGATGGTGTGTATAAACCACGACATAAACTCTGTTAATTTTAGAACCGACCTTTGTAACCTCACTTCCATTTATTCATTCCTATTACATATTCATGGCAATATGGCTAACAGTAACTGTACTTGAATTTACAACTTTTATTCACATACTTTTATCCACTGATCTTTTTTAATAGTTCTCCTATGTACTACATTGACCTTTTGTTCAGTTACCGTATTTTGTTGTAACTTTTGATCAATACTATAACTTTACACTTTTGATCGCCACTGTATACACAGGCAAGTTTGCGCCTGTGCAAACCGATTTAGTTAATGGTGGCCGCCATTGTTTGTGTGTCGTCTACATCTATTTTATTATTTTAATATTTTAAATTTGAACGTAATAATTTTATCAAAATTAATATTTGTTATTACTCGTAATGTTCTTTAACTATAGTTGATCAACTCTTTGAATATGTTATGCAGCGGAGCATTTCAAATTAATTCCTGTGTAAGTTTCAACAAACATGTGCTGTATTTATTTTTACTTTACATTGTTGTTCTTTCTTAGACAACGCTCTGAAGAAGCTATAAATTATGACGAAAGCTCAGTGATCCAACAGAGGAGTTTATTTATTTAACCGGCTGCTATCCCCAAATATTTGGTAGCTTTATCCTTCGTACTTCCTTCGTATTATTAGCAATAATTTACATATTATTAATATTAAAACATTATAGTTTTCCACAACAATACTTTTGAAAATCATGGTTAAAAAAATGATTGTTAAATTAAAATCCAATCAATACCACTACCTCAAGACTTCTATATTTAAAATATTGATGCAACTGGTCTAGAAACAGGGGAAGCTCTTTTCACTAAATTATATTATCGTTATTTCCACAGTAACTTAATTTAGAATTTGTAACCACCATCATAATACTTTCTAGATTTTCCTTTATTAATGAAGTTCTCTTACACGTGATGAACAGAGATGACCTGGTGAAGATCGAAATAATTGGAAGTTTTACTATGGAGCCAACCAGCTCTTTGCGTCAAGTTGCAGTATCCTCTGGATTTTCTTACTCGTCGGTACGCAAAGTCACAAAGATGCATAAACTTCACTCTTTTAAAATGCAAATGTTGTAAGAGCTTAGTGAGGGCGATTGCGACTGCCGACTAGAATTTTGCGAAACTATGACCCAAAGGATTACTGCAAATCCAAGTTTGGTAAAAAACGTTTGTTTAATGATGAATGCTCTTTTTTATTTGAATGGATTGGAGAACAAACATAATGTACCCATAAAATCCCCATGCTATAAATGCATGCAAAAAATTAATGTTTGGGCAGAATATTAAGGTGATCTAGAGATTCTTTAGAGAAGCACTAACTGATGATATGTTGGAGAACATCATCGATCTTCTAATAACTGAGGAAGTGGAAAACCAACTTGATGCAGAAGACCAACCAAATCTTCGATGAACAGCAATTGTTTTTTTTTTTTCAGCAGGACGATGCTCTTCCGGATTGTACTGGAAATGTTCGTGACTAGCTTAACCAAAGATATGCAAATCAATGGATTGGTAGACGTGGAATAATTGAGTAACCTCCGCGATTACCAGATCTGACAAGTCCTGACTTCTTCTTGTGGGATCATTTAAAGCCAGTATAGTTGATAAGACTGCTAACTACCCCGGTAGCAGAATGCCGTAAAATGACGTTTATTAGACGTCGTAATGTCTAATACTGATATCAACGTTTATTAAACGTCATTTTACGTCACTCTGCTACTTGGGTAATAGATTTAAATGATTTACGTCAATGAATTATTAACATGTGTAGAAATACCTTTTGACCAATTTGAAAACCGACTTTACTTCTGCATGGAGAACAACGGTACTCATTTTGAGTAGTTATTGTGAACATTCTTTGTTTTAATGTTGCTTTTTTTTCTGTTTTTAATTGTTATTGTCACATTAAGGACTTATTGACTTGCTAAAGCAAACGAATTTTTCGATGATAAATTAAACAAACGTGAACAAGTGGAATATCACCATAATCCTAATAAAATAGCTTTGATTTGAAATACTCCACCATGGGTCGTTGCATTTAAAATTTGTCAACGAGGAAATGTACTTCATATGTCAAACTGTTTCCCCCTTGAATTAAAAATAGACGTGCTTTTGAAAATTCTTAAATTTCTTTTAGTTTCTGAAATATTTATATAATCTTTATTTCCCATCGCATATATTAAACATAAATATATACAAATATTCTGTTAAAAAAAGAAATACTGAAAATAAGCAATTAAAATGAAATAAAAATGAAAAATGGAAACCCCCAGGCGAAGTTTAGCGGCTGAACTTGTCAGCAGCCATTCTTCCACTTAACCTTGACATAAGGATACAATTTAATAATGCCTATAATTACTTAACCTAATTCCGTTAAGAAAAATAAAAAGAAAAAACAACAAGAAAGCAAGACCAAAAAGAAACAATGACTGCATACACTAGAAATTAAAGTTGTGTATTAATTATCCATACACTAATCCAATGCTAGAGCATAGGTATCAAGTAGCTGCCGCTCCCAAACAAAATCTCTTAATATTTTTTTTAAACGTAGAGAGAAGCCTGTGTCTGATATAGGTAGGTATAGCGTTATGTACTTCATATAGAGCAAAAGAGAATGAGCGTCGAAAAAGAGCGGTTCTATGTAACGGTGGTGTAATTCTACCCCTAAATCTAACATTTAAGTTATGTACATCAGTACGGAAGGTAATTTTTTGGTGTAAATATGGCGGTCTTTTTGTGGTGCGCAGTACATGATACATACAGGATGCTTTTAATAGTATACGATTTCGCATATTCAACCATCGACATTCTTTGAAAGCATGGGATATGTGGTCATATTTTCTAATATTATAAATGAATCGCATACAAGCATTTTGTATCCGCTGTATCCTATTCATAGTACTAACATCAAGACAAGGTCCATATAAGGTAGAGCAGTACATAAAGTGAGACAAAACTAGCGAATCACACAAAAGGCGTTTTAGATCTCTACCTAAATATTTACGGTGAGAATAGAGTATTATAGATTACTATATGCGCGCTGAACATATATAGATATTTGTTGCCTGAATCTAAAAGTATTGTCAATAGTCAAACTCAGGCTAATTGCTTCTGTGACGACCGGTATAGGATTATTATCTATATGCAAATTTACAACATTTTTAAGGTTCCCACACAATCGTTTATTACCAAGAAGCAACACAGCCGACTTTGATGAATTAGGAGAGAGTGAGTGCCGAGAACATGCGGACGACATAACATTCAAATCACTTCGAATATTCTCTAGAGCATGTAAACTAGATTCACCCGAAAAAGAGTGGTAAATTTGCGTATCATCAGCCTACATATGTATAGAACACGTAGAAATATTAGAGAAAAGATCACACGTGTATATTGAAAATAGTAAAGGTCCTAAAATAGAAACTGCGGCACGCCAGACGACAGTAAAGCATTGGAAGAAAAGATATTATCTATTTTTACGTATTGTGATATTTGAGATGGGTCGTTTAAAAAAAAATCATCACCGGTATAGTGTATAATGTTTTTGCTAGAAAATTTTAAATAAATCACCCAGCGCATATTCCTCATAATTACAGGTATTTATGGGACTCTTTCCCTCCGTTAAATACACAAAACCCAAAACTACTAAACCAACAACTATAAACTCCATCATCAACAGAACTGGAAACTAAGTTAATAGTTCGGTAGTTGGCAGGAGGTCGTAAGCTTTGCGTTTCGTGTTTGTCGGTTTTCAAAATCGAAGCACGCGCGCAACCAAATTCGGTATACGGGACCCTAAAGTCCCCTGCTCCGTCTCACCTCACGTCCGAAGGAAATGGGAAAACTGTGTAATATCCCATCCCCCCAAGTATCGTTCGCGCGCTCGGCAAATACGACGAAGAGAGATGGCAGATAGGGGGGGCTCTAGTAGCACTAATGCCAGCCACCGAAGACGACCGTGGTACCGGCTCGGGTATTCCCAGGAATATATCGCGTTAGTTCGGGCTGTAACCCGGAAAAATCGGCCGAAATTTATGACTGTCTGCCCCTAATAAGGGGCTTTGCGATTCTGGCAACGCTAGTATGCGAAAAGGGAGGCGAACACGTATGAGGACGGTGGATTTGGGTGCCTTTTTTACATGGCTTTGTTGGCAAAAAGAAATAAAATATCTGTTCTTCAGTTTTAGAAACATAAAGAAAATTGTAATGGGCGGCCAAATATAATGTACAATTAAAAAGAAATATTCTGTCAACACGAGAAACTGCTGAAGCTTTCATGAAAGACAATAACTAGAAACCGGATTATATGCAAAGAAAAACTGGAATATATGCGCATATATATGCATCGATTTTTGAGAAAATATGCATAAACCTGGGGCATATATGCAAAAAAAAATGCGACAATATGCAAAATTTTTACATAAAATAAATAAGAGCAGGAATTTAAACATTAACTTTATTGCACAACATTTTTTCACAACATATTTCTAAAACAATTTATAATTGAATGTTTTTCAAAATTGTGTAAAAGAAAGTTTTGTCTTCTATCAGAATACATATGTTTCGAAAAAAAAAAAGCTTCTTTCAACATCCACAGATGTAATTGGTGCACTTTTAACTTTGCAATTTTCTTCAATTTCAAATACCCCGCATTTTTATTTATCACTTTTTTAAATTTATCGTTTATAGAATTACCTATTGTACCCTTAACCTTCTTACATAACATATCAAATTCATCTATTATTTCAACTGATTCCGAGAGCGACATCCCTTGCGTTTCTAGTTTACGAATGGAACTTGAAACAAAGCTATAATTTGACTTAATATACAAAAGGTTTTGTAGCAATTCTGTTGATGTTACTATCTTTATACAATTTTCTAGAGTAATGCAGTCAGCAGTGATTTCAAGAATTACATTTTTTATTCTTTCAAAATTATCGTCGAAAAAAAATTGCAGCCTCTAACCATGTACCCCATCTCGTAATAATCGGTTCAGGAGGCAACTTAACACCGGGAAGTCGCTCCTTATAAAATTGGATTCGTAAAGGTGCTTTTACAAATACTTTTTTGACATGGCTAATTAAATCATCAATCAAAAGGAATTGATTCCTAATGTCTTCGTCTACACGATTGAACCCATGAACTAAACATGTGGTATTAATAATGTTACTATAAAAAAAAATTAAATTTTGCGCGGCTTTTATCATGTATGGTGCAACATCGGTCAACATTAATACAAAATTTCACAAGATATACTTCCAGGTAAAAAGAAATTTGATAAACCTTCTTGAACGAATTCGGCAATTGTCACATTATTTGTTTTTTCAAGTTCTTTCCAATAAATTAAATATGATTTACCTACAATATCTTCATGACGAATTCCTATTAACAAATGGGCAATATAACGGCCACACTTATCCGTACTTTCATCTACCATGATATAAATAAAATTATTCCCTACCAATTGTTGAATTTCTGCTATTGTTTGCTGGTAACAAGATGTGACAATAATTTTTTCGTAAGGTACTTTCGTCAGGTATATTACGTTTGCAATATTTTTGCAGAAATGATTTCAAATTAACATTGTTTAATCTTGCTAATGGTATGTTAGACGAAATTAATGCGTTACACAGATTCGTATTATATTCTTCTTGTTCTGAGTTTCGTGAAGTTGATGCTACACATTGACGTATAGATTGCTGCACACATGCGGATCGCTTTAGTTTTTCACATTTTCCAATATGTGATGGAGTTTTAGCGTGTTGATCAATCAGGTATTTTCTCTCAGAAGACACCTACAACAATAATTATTATGTTATATTAAAAGTTAAAGAATTTAAAAACAATTGTAAAGCTTTTAGTAAAATTAAACTTACCAGTTTACTGCAGGCTCGACAAAATATTTTGTCGCCATCCTTTACCAGTTCAGGATATGGCTTATTCCATAAAGAAATTTGTTCGCTATACTCATTGTATGGTACGCACAGTATTTAAAAACGTAACACAATTACATGCTGTTTCGCTTAAAAGATATTCATGAATGAATAGTTTATTTGGGAATTAATAATAATAAAACGTATTTACCACATCCCTTCTGCTAGGCGAAATTAAACACGTGTAGTTCTTGGAAAAAAAGTATTAGAGAAGCCAATGTAAAAGATTTTCGTTCTGAGAATTGTCGGTTGTCGATCTACATTAGGAATTACTAGGAATTTTTACTAATAGAAAGGATAAGAAAAAGCTTAAATATGCAATATATGCAATCACTAATTAGCGCTAATTAACTGCAATTAGTGTAATACGTCTACATATAGACTATAATTAAAGATAAGCAAAAAATAAAATATATGCACTTTTATAATCCGATCTCTTATAATAACAATAATCAGTAATAGGGCCTCCAGCTGCTTGTCAAGTTCTACTCCCAGAGTAAGTTTTCTCGCTTATCGGTGATACTGGGAGATGACTTAAGTCGCTCCACGGGCGATAAATATAATAATAATAATTGATAGCTGATCGATTTATTATATCTTTGGTATTTTTATTATTAATAATCATACGGACATTATTTAGTTAGAGTAGGGACATTTCAATTGTTATGGAATCCATATAGTACTTAGAATAGGTAGCGTCGTGTAGTCCGTGGACTTCGGAATTTAGGGTCAATTGTAATTAATTAGCTTTTTATAAATAAACTGTACGTAACAACTTAACACATGTCCACACCGATTACATTCGCCTTACATTACATGTTACATTCGCGCTCGTTCTCTGTGATGTACACTTGAATAAAAAAGTATACGAACGATGGGAGCTTAACTGAACGAGAGACAAGATATTGGATCCTTGCCATTACTAGGACCGATATTTTCTCTCTTGAATCGTTCGGATATTTTTTTTTTCATCGAATCTACGTGTCTTCAGGGAAAGCATAAATGTTCTAAAGGTATGATAAATATTTGAAACGTATTGTAGTGAAACGCTGTCAAGGATGTTGTAAGAGAAAATTCTAATTCCCGCCAATTAAGTATAATAAATTAACGTTACTTTTAACGCAAACCCCGAATAGTCACATAGAAGATATCTGTTAGATATAGTTCGAAACGAGGTAGTAAGATCAGATTTAAACGTGGAACCGATCGTAAGCAGTATAGAGAAATAACTAAAATGGTTTGGACACCTGTTTAGAATGGGTGATCAGAGGCAAACGAAGCCACAGAGAAAGAGAATCAGAGGAAGATCATATAAACAGTGGAACAAAGTGATGGGTTAGTGCTTAGGAGAGGCTTAGATTGGAACTGCGGAAAGGTGCTATCAAGAGACAGAAATTCACAATGCTGTGCATGTTATTTTATAACGTTCACTTGTCGCATACAACACACGATTTCAGACTGAAATAAGGTAAATACGTTAAATTTGTTGATAACGTATAATTTTTGTGATTACGTAGTGCTGTGGACGGACACTTTGTTTTCGCGAGAGTTTTTTTTTTAAGTTGCATAGATGTTGTCATGTTTATTCCGATCAGCCTTTGTCAATGTTTCGGGAGAATTTTCGCAGATATTAATGTTTATTTTTATATAAGATTTAGTTAATGAATTGATTGTTTGATTTATTTAGTTAAGTGTTCTGTTGTTTTAATTTAATTTCATTTATTTAAATATTTTGCGTTCGCTTGTATAGTTTATGTTATTATGTTTTGAGATTGTGTCCGTTGGCGGACTGATCTGTTGCGCCTTCGCTGTACGCAGCGGTCGAGATTGTAAGAACTAGTTCCTTGGCAGACGCAAACGTGAGTAGACGTAAATTTTTAAACTCATTGCTGCCATTTTGTTAATACTTTTGATTTAAAGATTTGTTTCGCTTATATTGAATTTCATTTTGTCCATCAAGGAACTCGCTTAATAATAATTGTTATTATATTGTTGTGTACACAATTTTAGATATAAGATCATTTATTATTTCGTGCAGGAGATAGATTTTAGTTTTTTTCTCTCATTATAATTTTAAAGAGTTAATTTTTGGTTTTCTAGTTTGCTGTTAAGTGATAATAATAATAATAAATTATTATTATTATCACTCCGGTTTGGGTGAATAGAAGCATTGTTCTTGCTTTTAGTTTTCTTTTTTGTAAATTTTTGGTGTTCCACGACTTTGTTTTGTTTTAATTTGATACCACGTGGTTTGATTTGAAAGGTATTGGATTATCTTTCTGGACAACCTAATTTGTTTTTTTTTTGCTCTGATATAGGATTTAGCATTGTCCTGTTGTAATTTAGAATCAATAAAGTAAGTTATATGGGTAAAACGGTCTTAAAATAAAAATGCTAAATCGCCTCAATATTTCGTTATATATTTATAACTTCATCAGGAGGAACATCTACAATATTATAAAGAATATGAATCAATAGAATGAAATATTTAAAATAATACTTACAAAGTTAAAATATAATAATCAAATTATATGTATATTAAATTTAGAATTTTTTATAAAAGTCAAAAAACATTTATTGTAAAACAAGGTAATGTTACTATGTATTTTGTAAGATGTTGCAATAAATATGGTTGAATTTTATTTGTGTCTGTTTTGAAATTAATTGAATTTTGATTACTGTTAATATGAACCATTTCTAGAATAACCGCTTTTTGTAATTATTTTCAACATCAAGAATTTTAGTATTGTCATAATTAAAATTGTGGTCTAAATTTGAAAAATGTAAAGACAAGGCACATGAACGTTTATCCCTATAACGACTATCACTTTTATGTTTGGGTTATTCTATTCTTTAGCATTTGCGAAGTTTGACCCAATATAACAACCTTGACAATCACAACAAGGAATATTATTATACCAAATTACTTTGGTCCAAGAATTGGTATCTTGTCTTTAGTTTTTGTGAAGATTGTTCTTATGGTTGTTATATTATACTTTGCAATTTTGATATTTTAAAAATCTTTAAAAATGTTTAATTACTTTATTAGTTAAACTTCTACGAAAGGTAATTTAATAATATTTAAAAGTGGTAGTTGTATTAGTAAATTTATCTGTTCATGTAAGGAATTTGGAGAATAAATTAATTTGGAAAGAATATTTTTAGGGTAGCCGTTATTGAAAAACATTTTAAATAACTTCCTTTAAATTGTCGTTAAGAATCTTGTGTCGCTAATTTGTGTAATTCTGTTTTTCATAGCAATCACAGTATTATATTTCTGATTTGAGGATGATTAGAGTAAAAGTTAATAAATCTACCAGAAGATGTCGGTTTTTGATAACCAATCTAAAATGATAATGTTATTTTCTGATCTTATAAACTTTGGTATCAAGAAAAGGTACATACACATCAATTTTCCAATTCAGCAGTGAATTGTAAATGATTATTATACGAATTAAATATATTTAAGGTAATATCTACCTTATCATTAGGTATTGAAAAATAATCCTACAACATATTTAAAAATAAATGGAATTTTGAAAGGTAATTTGGTATAACAGCATCTAATAAACAATCATAACAATCATTGCAAAATTGGAAATTGGGGAATTGCTGTAATT
>RXPK01002624.1:0-34716 GCA_004143645.1 Protaetia brevitarsis | reverse complement strand
AAAGAGACCAATTGCTATGGATTTCTGAACCCTCGAACAAATAAACCCAACTGAAAAGGAAATCAATGATAACCTAAGGCCGTTAGAAAACCAGAAAATGTGGAAGTAGTAAAAGCATCCATTCAGCAATCGCCAAAGCGTTCCGCCCGTAAACATGCCACGGCTAATGAATATATCAAATCCAAGTTTGAGGAGAATTCTCCATGCCGACTAAAAACTTCATCCGTACAAGATGATGCTGGTTCAAGAACTGGTCAACCGTAGAACCAAAGTACGGAAATTCTGAACAAGTTCCCGCCAACAAGCAGAATTTACGCTACAGGGCTGAACGTAATCCTCGCAATTGTCGATTTTGGTATGATCGGCCCGTACTTTTTTGAGGAACGCGGTGAAATGGTAACTGTGACTGCTGATCGGTGCGCTGAAATGTTGAAGATCTTCCTGCGCATCAAATTGGACGATGTGGATATAAGAATCGTGTGGTTGCAACAGGACAGGCAGGGCCACAGCTTACACCATCACGACGTTCACTCGGAGTGTTGAAGAAAAGTTTCCTGGGCGTTTTGATAGTTTAAAAGGAAACTGTAGTAGAGGAAAATTAAGTAAGCAGTGCATCTACAGAACGATAGAAAAGAACTTAAAAAAAAATTATTAAATCGCTGCATTTAAGGATTCTCAGAAGACGTGTGTATATAAATACCATTAGAAACATAAAACAAAATAAGAATTAGAAATGTGAGTACTTAGAAATTAGTGACAGGAAGAATAAGAAATATGTTAAATTACCATTTTATCAAGTTACACGAAAGGTCTACAAAAATCTTCTCTAACTTTCACCGACATAGCAAATACTTCAAAATAATAGTCTTAAAAATATTTTAGGTAACCCTAAAGATCAAGATAATTTGGACAAATCAGGTATTTATAAAATATCTTGTAAAAATTGTGATAATGTATAATGGGTAAAGTAAAAGATCAATTAAAAATGGTACAAGGAGCATTTGGCTCATCTTAAATTTAGAAGGTTTGACAAATCTAGTGTAGCCCTACATATGCTTGAAGAAGACCATAAAGTTGACGGACAGTCATGTCGGACAGTGTAAAATTGAAAACTGAACTTTCTGTAATTTATGAGCGCGATGACATGTGTGATGTAGGTGTAGGTGGTGTTTCTCCACTTTTAGTATTTATAATTCATAACAGACAATCTAAGTTATCTAAGAAAGGTTTTGACGGAAACATATAAACTGTTGGATATTATTTGTATAACGCCCATGTTGACAGCAGAATGTGAACGATGTTTTTCCACCGTCAAACGCATTAAAACTTTTCTGAGAAGCAACAATCTTCAGAAGATAACTAGCTGACGCATTTCTACAATTAAAGTCATAGACGTGGTTTTCCAGCATGAAAAATAGGAAAATGGATTTTATGTACAAAAAAAATAGGCAAGTTTTTATTTTGTGCCCACCTTCTTTCATAACTCACGAGCCGCCACTGTAAGAACGTAAACAACTATGTGCAATTAAATTTGTTATGAGGGTATGGAAATATATAAAAACAAACATATTTAAATTAGTTTGTTAAGTAGAAGTAGTAGATTAAATGGTCAGTCATGGCCGTGATCATTGTACCGTGACTTTTTGAGGTATAAATTAGGGTAGTTTTAGTGTAGTTATTCATTTTTATTATTACCTAAATTATTGTATCATTACTTTGTAGTTCTTGGTCCCCAAGCTTTGACAATCTGTTATTTTAACAGATTTTAATTATTTATTTATTTATTTTAATGACAACGGCCATATACACCGACTTTTAGATATATGTTTGTGTTGTCAATACACTTTTTAAATTTGATTTATAGACAAAGGCCATTTACACCTACTTTAATGTTTGTGTCGTCCAATTTACTATTTTACATCCATATTTATCAATTTTAAACTTTAGTCATTGGTTCAAAGTACAAAAAAAAAAAAAAAATTGAACTATAGATTGTGTTTAAAAATAAAAAGACCTATATTACAAAATGTTTGTGTTGTCCAATTTTACACTTTTAAACTGTAATTCTATATCTATAATAATGCAATTCTTGACGAACCCTCAAAAAAAAAAAAAAAAAAGGAGGGAGTATTGTAATGTTTTAATGTCATTTTAACCTGTAAGTTTGTGTTCATATTTTGATCATCCTACTGTCTACTAGTTGTTCTACTAATTCTTTATGCATGCTAAAAAAAATTTCTTCTGTAAAAAATGAATTGGAAAAAAAAAACATTGATTTGTAAACGGAGCGAGGAAAAAAAAAACAACTTATTATAAAAAGCTAACAATATGATAATAAAAATCATTGATTGTAAAATACAGCATGAGCTGGTCAAGGAATATAAAAGAAAGATATACAAGTCATGAGAAGAAAGAAGACAAGAAGAACGAAGAACGAAGACCGAAGAATTGAAAGATAGCCGATTCGTACCTCCCCTCAAAGCAAATTCCCACGCCTAAGATGGACAGGCGGTAATGGTAATGGTGGAAATCCCACCAGCTACAATTATTTATGGGAAGCGCAAATGGAGGCTCCCAAAGGAGGACGAAGGGATTTAGAGCCGAATCAGAGGCTAATCCCAGTAGACAGTGGAGACCCGTGTGTAGTTATTCAGTTCAGTGTTTCTGCTGATGATGATAGCTTTGCTATTGAAACCTACGTCCAGGTTAGAGCAGTTTGTAGTGAGGGGTCTAGGAGAACTTTGCAGTGTTACCAGTGCCACAGTCTGGAGTATTTTTGTCATGAATGCGACAGATAGAGATAGCCCTAGTTATTGCTTTCTTTAAGTACAATAATGCACCGTTTCCGGTTTCCATTATGGCACCTGTCAGTTATCAAATCTAATCTATCGTTAGTTGCGTTTGGTTTATTAGTTATTTCTCGCCTGTTTTTCACTTTCTTTCTATATTTTGCAAGAGGAAATTGTTCTTTTTAGTACACAGAACTTTGTGTAAAGTTTTCAGTAGGTAAGTTATTTTTTGCGCCTCCGTCCAGAAACACTCATTTTAGAGTACTTAAAAGCGGGAGGAAAACTATTGTTTTCCTGTCTAGGCAGGCAAACATATCACTAAAGGTTGGCCACACTAGAATCACATGACAGATGTGTAATGAATTGTCATTAAGCTACTGTTCAACCATGCTAAGATGAACTGGTGTCTTCATTGTACTTACTATTCATAAATAGATATTAAACTAGAAGGAAAATTACAGAAAAAGATTTATTCTCGGAAACGTCAAAATACTAAGGTATGTGACATGTGTGCCAACTTGTACTGTCAACTCCCTAGTGTCAAAATTTCTTTTCTATTTTCAATTCAAAATTAAGATGTGGCGGCCCAAAAAACATTGTGTATCACACGGCCAGAAACTCTTTTGCGAGTATTCGTACTTGTGGGCCTCGGCCCACAAACTGTAGTTTCTGACCTAGTGATACAAATAACTATTGAATAAAAGAATGCATCAAAACAATGCCTAATGTTATTAATACTATCAACAGAAAGTGACCCTAGAAAGCGGTTGAATTCTAAGGCACAAGGGCTTGTACTTAATGCTCTGGCATATTTTGAGAGAGGAAAAGAAAATGAGGACCCTTTATTACCTATATTTGAAAGGAGAAACACGTATTTTCGCAACATTTATCAAAAAGTATGTTCGAACTTTTCCGCGTACTTAGATTAAAACTAGACTGTTGA
This sequence comes from Protaetia brevitarsis, assembly GCA_004143645.1. NCBI lineage: Eukaryota > Metazoa > Arthropoda > Insecta > Coleoptera > Scarabaeidae > Protaetia > Protaetia brevitarsis. Next base: position 30,984 of record RXPK01002624.1, on the reverse strand, counting down.
GAATATACAAATAAACACAATGTTTTTTTTTTATCAGAATAACTCTTTCTTTAGTGTAGCAACTAATGCTGATATGTATAATTTCAAAACAATATCAAGCACACATCCTGTGGTGCTATATACTACTTCATTTTATAAAATGGATATGGTAAATTCTGCAGTTTATAATAATAATTTGTTCATTAAAGAAGGTTTAGAGACACTGAAAAGAATCCTACATGTGGAAGATATAAATAATAATAAGAAAGATAAATAAAAGCTTCTGTTCCATTAATATTATTAAATGATGATGTAAATAAGAGGTTGTTATTTAAAGATTCTATTAAATAAAGCCCATAATCAAAGTGTTTCACTGGCAATAAAAAATGATCGATAAAGTCGTAATTTCCACATAAAAGTTTGTGGTAAAGTCTGGCACACATAAAACAAAAATACAATTTCCTTGTATATTTCACTTTTTAGACGTTCAATCTCCCCCAAGTGTTAACAATTAACTTCGGACGACATCTCCTAAAATTTATCATCGGCAGCACGATAATTATACATAAATCACATAATCTGTCGACTTCAGGAATTACGTCTATGTACTTGGCCGTTATTTACTCGGTTAAATATAGTACTATTGACCCAAATTCGATCCAAAAAATTTCATGGCGCGATGTTTACACTATCCTTCCTATTACCCGTGTTTAATACGACATATACGCAGGAGCCTCAAGGCTCGATTTGAAGAATTCTCGCTTTTAATCAACATCAGACAATAAAAGTCCCCGCCTCCTCGAGATGTAATTAATCATGGTAGCGCAATGAAGTCGGTCGCGATGTTTATTCTTTCCCGGGAAAAGTGGGGGAAAAAAAAAGGAATTCTAGACCGAGATATTGCGAGGCTCTTTTTTCTCATTTTAATCATATGCGGTATTATTGCCTGTTATATTAATTTTTAAACCGGGAGAAGAGTAATACGATGGCTTGAATTGTCTATTATTAGCATGGTAGTAAGCTAGTACTTAATGAAAATGCGTATACCAAAGTGTTTATGGGTTTACGCTAATTAGTATACTTATAGCGGCATTGCTTGGGTAATTATGTGGATTCATTCTGAATTGTTCATACTGCATGACGGGGAATTAGAGCCAAATCATGTTTATTTCAACTATATACACAATAAAGTTCGTAGTTCTCTAAATGTGTACGCAGAAGAGTTTCTTCACGGTTTTATCGTCAATCACGTGATGCGATTTGTTTTTATGTATCTTCCGGCATATAATTTATACACCAACTTACTAGAAAACATATTATAACATCTACTAGTTTAAAAAATAAGAGTTAAATCGCACGATTGACAAGTGATTAATATAACTGTGTAGCATTTCATATTGTCTGCTCAGATTAAATGTAAATCTCTCATAGAATATAGAACTTTTAATCAAGACTATGTCACGTAATATTAATTTTACATCAGACTGTAGTTCATCTGTCAGGGTTACCAGTTGTATCCATTTTGGGGAATTTTAACGTTAATTTTTGTCAAGATGTTGAAAATTAATGAAGCCTCACCCTCTGGTTAATGGTTAGTCAACTGCAGTCAGTGCAATCAATTGAATCCTACAAAATACTTGGTGTGGCTAAATGAATATAACTAATACAACCAAATCGGTAATTATTTAGTGTAAACAAACGTTTAATTTGAAATAAATAGTTAATTAATTGATACAAATATGTAGGCACATTTAATCCAATTTTCTGGAGTATTTAACCTAATCCAGTTTATCTTTGTTAAAACAAATACTCTGAAATTTGAATCGAGTATCCGGTACTGACAAAGTAAGTTACTTGAAGGAAATAAATATTTGTTTGCCCATATATAAACAAGCCACCTGTTTGTGTCAATGAATATTTCATTGATTTAACAATTTCTTTTTTTCCGTGTATTTGCGGTATTAATAAATTACCATAATAAGCCTAATGCAGTGTTCCCAACCTTTAGGCATAGAATTTCCCACGAGAACTATCAAAATTTCCCTTTTTTAAACAAAACTCCCACGAATGCGCAAAACCATGGTAGAAATATACAAGATATGGATCTTGCGCATCTCGTGATGACGCGGTTGAGATCCAGTCCTACCAATAAAATAAACTGGTGAGCTGTTATAGTCGCACCATTCTATTGAATTACTACACATTACCAAATAACTAGAAATGGACAAATATAAATAATAAATCCACATGTAAATGGAGTATACATTGAAAGTGTTCGAAATCACAATTGAATCTTAATTTTCAACGAAAATATCATAGAATAACGTGAACACACGCAGATGACGCGGTTGCGAGCAGCTGCGCGACCTTGAGCGTATTTGGGACTTCCTAAGAACATAGCTTGTATATTTGTACCTGATAAATACGTCTTATTTTAGGATATCACAACGTTGTTAAAAAAAATAAATTTTCCACGAATACCATGCTATTTCCCTTTTTCCCTTCGACTTCAAAACTTCCCACAAATCGGGAAATCTCCCACGAGTTGGCAACACTGAGCCTAATATGATGTCAGGTTATCTAATATTGTCAATTAGTACGTTATTGGTAGCTATGATCTTAGATGATTTATAATTTTAAATAACTGTGAATTTAGAACATAAGACATTATTCTACTGAAATATGTCAATATTTCACTATATTTAAATATGTAGTATTTTAATATTTTCCAATAATAATTAAAAATGGCGACGGTAATTAAATTAATTAACATTTTGTTATATAAAAACAGTAATACAGAATATAATTACACAGCATTATTTTTATGTTTTAGGAGGCAGAATAATTAATTTAATTAATTAATTTAAATATTTATTTCTATATGCGGCACGGGCTTTGTTTTTACATATTGTGCACAAACATTGTTGTCTTACCAGGTTATCTCTCTTACGATTACACTATTTCGTTGGAACAAATTTACCATATTTTTGACTTAAATAATAATTATGTTTAATATTAATTGTTAATTACATAGTTCAAGCAATCATGTTTTTCAATTAATAGGCTTAAATTAATAAAAAAATATTTTTAAATTAAATAAAATGTAAGATTAAAAACTATTGTTAAAACGAAAACAATTGTTGAGTTAAATAAAAAAATGCAACAAAGTGTCTTTTGTTGATTCAACAAAATAGCATGTTTGACTATACAGGGAATTTTGAATTTTGAAACATCATTCAAAGATTTTAAGGGCATGTAGTACGATCGAAAATAAGGTTAATAGTCATAATAAACATATGTTCACAAATCAACCGTTTACGAGATAACAGCGAGTATTCCTAGTAGTACATGGATATAACATATCCCAGTAAACAGGTGCTTATCAGCTATTGTTTCATGACAGTTTAATTTGACGTTTTGTGCAATTTGTAGCAATTACAATGGTTGCGTATTCTAATGTTGAAATGAGCGATATGGTGTTCATGTACGGTCGTGCTAATGGGAATCCTTTACAAGCACGTCGCTTCTATGCTGAAACGTTTCCTGATCGCCAACTGCCTTCGCATGTGATGTTTCAGACGGTGTTTCAACGACTAAGAGAAACTAGTTCTTTGAGAAGCGTCTTCTGATACTGGACGGCAAGAGAATAGCATGTACTCCACAGATAGAAGATCGAATTTTGAATATTATTTATGAAAATTCCGAAACTAATGTTAGAAGAATTTCGACTCAAGTGGGTGTAAGCAGCAATCTTGTTTGGAGAACTCTTCATGAGCAACTCCCATACCTACCCCTACCATATCCAACGGGTACAAGCCCTTACTGCTCCGGATTATCAAGCGAGAAGGGCGTTCTGTGAGTGGTTTTTTGCGAACAGCTGCTGATCGGCCAGATTTCGCTGATAACATCCTTTTCACTGATGAAGCTAGTTTTACTAAAAATGGAATATTTAATTTCCACAACAATCACGTTTGGTGTAACGAGAATCCTCAGGCTACCGTTGAAGCCAGGCACCAGCAACGTTTCTCTCTAAACATCTGGTTAGGCATGATAGGGGAACGCTTGTTACGACCCATTGTTTTGCCACAACGCTTAACATGTCCTGCATATCTCGAGTTCTTGGAAAATACTTAACCTGAACTTTTGGAAGATTTACCTATAAATCTAAGACTGAACCTCTGGTTTATGCAAGATGGAGCTCCACCGCACTCTACGCGTGCTGTTAGGGAACATCTTAACAATGAATTTCCTGGGAGATGGATAGGGCGAACAGGTCCCATTGCTTGGCCTCCAAGGTCTCCCGATCTAAACCCGTTGGACTTTAGTATCTGGGGTTATTTGAAAAGTTTAGTGTACGCAACACCGGTAAACGATCTTCCAGAGTTGCGCCAACGAATAGACCGCTGTTGCCAAATAATACGAGGAAAACCCTTGTTTTTTGAAAGAGTGCGCGCTTCCTTTGAAAGCAGATGTATCCTGTGTCAAAATGGAAGGACGTCATTTTGAACATCTTCTTTAGTTATAATCTATTTTATGTTAAAATGCAATAACATAACAGCAAAAACCGTTAAAGCAAAATTATTCTGCAATTGTGATAAAATCGCTGTTATCTCGTAAACAGCTAATTTGTGGACATATGTTTATTATGACTTTTAATCTTATTTTCGATCGTACTACATGACCTTAAAATCTTTAAACGATATTTCAAAACACCCTGTATATAACAAAAAAATATAGTAGATTCAACCAAATTTTGGTTAAATTAACCAAAGTATTTTTCTGAGTGTGGTGCCAAAGACCATCGCCATTGCCTGGTGCATTTACACAAATAGGTGTATGGCTGCTATTCATTACCATACTTTCGCATCGACCCATGCCTGGAGCCAATCGATGTAATACTGTGGTATCATCAAAGTGACCGTGATACAATAAGGGTGACTCCTAGAGTTCTTCACAAGAAGGGATCCGGAGATCAATATAAGAAATAACTCCTCCGTGAGCCTAAGCCTCTAAAACACAGACGATGTATAATTAATTCTGGTATGTAAACTAGTTTTAACGTACTGTTTAGTGCTAAAATTTATTCTGTTGGCTAATCCTTAGTAAATTTGCTTTGTTTCTTTTGTGGGTTGTGTTTTCATTACTTTGATGTTTCAAATTTAACTTGATTAGTCAGCGCCAAGTAAACCATTCTAAAGGGTCATTAAACCTAAAGTTTATCATTGCTATCCTCATGTTTTTATTATTTAATGTAGCAAAAATTGAATGATTATAATTCTGAGTACACCTTTTCTATCACTTTTCATTATTGAAAATATTTTATCAACTGTTCTTTTCTCTTTTATTTTGTTTGCCTGCACCCCCTCCCGTACCCAGAAAAAAAGAAATTGTTAAATCAATGAAATATTCATTGACACAAACAGGTGGCCAGTTTATATATGGGCAAACAAATATTTATTTCCTTCAAGTAACTTATTTTGTCGGTAACGGATACTCGATTCAAAAATTTACAGTTTTTGTTTTAACAAAGATAAACTGAATTAGGTTAAATATTCCAGAAAATTGGATTAAATGTGTCTACATATTTGGATTAATTAACTATTTATTTCAAATTAAACGTTTGTTAACACTAAATAATTACCGATTTGGTTGTATTAGTTACATTCATTTAGCCATACCAAGTATTTTGTAGGACTCAATTGATTACATTTGACTTCAGTTGACTCACCATTAACCATACTGTGTCAAAACAAGTTGTTTTCATTCTAACTGTATATTACTACGTTATTGATTTTTAATAAATCAATTTATCGTATGAATATGTAATGATTTCTTGAAACTGGATTTTAGTAATCGTTACTCTAAAGCTTCTGCCAGTTGCTCTCCGCATTGAGATTAATTCGCAGGCACTGCGAGTCCCAAATCTGATGATCATAGTTGCTATTAAGATAGTTGCTATTACCTGATAAAGAGATAAATGTTTTGTGGACATGTTTGCCATATATTCAAGTTGTGATAAATATACGTTATTATTACAGTGAAACTGGAGAGCTGCCATCATTACGGAAATGCCTGTATTCATATAATATATTCAATGTATTTGCTACTCTATGGGTAAAAAACTTTGCGGTAATGTTTAGATCAAGGCAAGTAGTTGGGAAAGTTTAGGATGGAGGTAGCCCTAACATTAGAACTACATTAAATTAACTGCAATTTTAATTACGACTAATCCTTATTTTTTTTTTTAATTACATTCGATATTATATATGATGATTGAATCACACTGAATGATAATATAATTTGTCAACACCGGCGCATCTAATGCAGGTATCTGTTATCCGGATTTTTTGACCCAAAGTATTTCAATTTGCAGAGTAAAAGACAAAAACGTGTTTGTTATTTGATAAGCGTACTAGTAAATTGTAAGTACCATGTGATTCAAAATGATTGTCGTAAGAAACAAACTGTTTTCCGGAAAAATTTATCTATACTTATTACCAATTTAATGAGCGAAGTTAGCTACATACAAATTTCATACATTAAATGAATTTTCTTGACATTTAGCGACATTGGCGTGCGTGTTGTAGTATCTTTCGATTATTTATCTTATAATTTTTTCAAACCGTTTATATTTACATCTAATATCACCAACAATAGTATTTTTTGAATACTGTAAGAAAATAAGGAAATTTATCTGTGGTAATAGCTCAACAAACAGATAAAAAATCAATATGAACATTAAGTGAAATAGTTTATCACATTTTATAATTTTATAGGCTTATCATACACTTCAGTGCAATGAGCTGTCAAAAGAAAGTTACATTTTCATCCCTGTAAAGTTTCTACGGTACAGGAATTATTACCATTAGATCACGATAGGCGATTGGAATATTGTCACTGGTTTAATAACAATTTAAGGGACAATGACTTGCTAAACAAATCATTTTTCTCGGATCAAGTCTGGTTTTATCTAACAGACTACATCAATTTACAAAACTATTGTATCTGGTCTGCAGAAAATCCACACGAATTTCGAGAAACGCAATTGCATCCCGTAAAAGTTGGAGTTTGGTTAGCTATGTCCAGGCAACGAATAATAGGGCCAATTTTCTTGGAGGAAACTGTAACAACCCAACGTTACCAACAGATGTTGGAATTGTTTATTGCAGAGTTACAAGAAAATGAGCTTGAAGCAGGTTATTTTCAGCACAATAATGCTCCAGCACATATTGCTCGACAAAGCTGCCAATATATTCAACAGTTTTTTTGATGACAGGGTCGTTAGAGCACAAAGATGGCCACCAAGATCGCCTGATCTAACCCCATTAGATTACTTCATGTTCGGCTATCTAAAAAATAGGATCTATAGAAACCGCATGCATACCATAGAAGAACTGAGAGATGCAGTTTTGTCACTTAATAATTATACTAATTGTATGTTATAATTTAAAGTAATAAATAAATTTAGTTAAACACCAGTTAGTACTGAATTGTAAAATCATAATTTATCCATAGTCATTTATATAATGCGAGTTCAAATATAGGTTACGTTTTCCTTATTTATGACAGATCCGTTTACTTTCTTGTGTTCCAACACCGACTTAGTTCAAACCTTCATTACAAACACGCTACATATACCTACACCCTGTTCCTATCTATAGGAGCGGAATTGACAATCATTTTGAATCTCTGTGTATGCACCTACATACACGTACATATGTTATAAATATCACAAATTTAGGTACAATTCTTACATATACATAACGTAAATCCTCTTTGCTTCCTTTTTACAATAAATTACAACATTCTGAAATTGTTATTGGAAATAGTTTTTCAGTTTTAAATGTAAAGAATATTTGGCGTTAAGAATTAAGGGTTTAATTGAAAAAGGTATACTTTTTTTTGAGTCAAAACTATTATAATTATTTAAATGAAATCTGAATACTTTGTTGGATTTAACATTTAATAAATATTTGTTTGATTGCACTAATTTTTACTGACAAAATATCATTGTATAGCCAAATAAACGAATATGATGGCCTAAATAAATTATTACATGCTCTAAATAAATACCTCTGACAAAATATATTTTGTTGCTTTAACAAATCCTTTTTTTCCGTGTAGGTTACCTTAAAAAAACTCACATTTCTATTCCCTCTTCTGCATGTATGGTGATTCCTCCACAAAGGACCATGAAAAAGAAAATGTTTCTTGGTAATCATCAATGCTTAATACCAATCTTGTTATTTTTAATATTATTTTTACTGCAATTCAGTGAAATAAAGTTGGAACGCTTACTCATCAGTGAATTAAGTTCATTTTAACTATAAGTTTACTCTATAACAATAACTAAAATTTCAAAAAATCAATGAAGCAAAATATGTGCCATGATAGAAAAACCTGGAAACTATGTTGAACTTTTGTTGGAAAACTATATGCGTATGTCACGTGAATCATTGGTAAAACTATAGTTTCTTCATGTAACTCATTGGGAAGTCGCATATGTGACGTTTAAAGCCTGTGGTTTGAATTAGATTAATATGAAGCATATTTTGTATGTAATATAGCAAGCTATAATCAATAAATTTAAACGTAAAGGCAATCTTTTGTAAGCATTACCAAACAGTTTATTTTCCAGTTTCGTGTAGTTTTGAAACGTTGCGTATTACACCACCGAAACCGATAGAAAGCAGACGTAAAGAATATATAGCGAACGCGCAAGGAGTTCACGTCCCTCTAATTATTCATCACGAAGCGCATTAACTTTTTGTAGTGCTCGGAATATTTTCTTTTTCTTATTGGTATCTGCCGCTCTTCGAACGGCCGACAAAACGACAATTGTTCTTAGAATTTTATACGTACTGCGTAACCTGCTAGGCAGGTTCATTACACCTGCCGGCAGCGCATCAGCCAAGGTAGCAACATCGGGGCGAACCCGAACGTCCGTAAATTACGGGTTCCTTTTTCGAATCGGCCGATGCTGCGTTTCGTTCACGTTGCAGCGCACGAGTTACGAAACGGCTTTCCCCTCGTTCGTGTTCGACGATGAGGATGATGATGATGACTATCCACTGTGTCCACGACACAAGCTGCTGCCGCTGCTCTGACGAAATGACCGCAGAGGTACTTTGCTGGAAATGTAACATCGCCATCAACCCAACCCCACTGAATGTATGTATAGGCGATTTATTGGTGATCAAATGGAACGTTATGAGCTTTAACGATGACATTAAATTATGATTATTGCAGCATAAAATAAGTTATAAAGCGCTATATTAGAAATAAGTTTGTTTGCATTAGTTAGGTTTTAGAAATTATTGTTATTGTGGACGAAATTAATTGTCCAACCCAGCTTGAATAGATTCTTATTCCACCTTATAAAAAAAATATGGATTTATCTTGTTGTTTGTAGAAAACGGATGTCTATTGAGTATTTATTATGCATTTATTCTATCAAATCCATATGAAGCATTAACCCTCCATCGGGCGCAATACATATCAGTACGCAGTAAGTCGCAATAAATCTGTGAGATACATTTGTACAATTACCTCAAAAAATTATGACCGCGGTCGGTAAAACGAATTCGTAGCTGTAATACTAACACATCCATTTTAAACGCAATGCCATCGTAATCCGCGACGCAATGAACTATCGTCTCGAAAGATAATACCCTTTACGGTGCCCGACAAAGATGCCGCCACCTTTTCGGCGATTTACATTCCCAGAATTAAAATCTTTGTGTTTTCACCAAAGAATTTTATATAATAATTCTGATTTTCAATTGGTCACGTGGAAATTTCATTCAGAGTGTGCCATCTTTACCCACATAAATATTCTGACCGCTATCCTCATCGACATCAGAATCATCATCATCACTACCTTGGGTAATAACAGAATCTTCCTTCCGAACTGTTGTGTTTGTCACTTTCACTGATATCAACTTCTTTATCGACTCAATTCTTCTGCTTCTTCCTCCTCAAATAATATTTTATATATTTCTGCTATACCTATCCTCAGAGTTCAGAAGATTGAAGATTTATTTACTCGCCATTGATCTAAAATCATTCACAGAAAAGAACACTACAATGCGGTTGTATATTGTTTATAATTATTTACATTAATTTTCATATCAAGTTCACAAAGTTGCTGTAAGCAATTATATTGGTTGATTATGTAAATATTATCAATAAACTTCATCCATTACATCAACTTACCTCAATTATTATTATTAAATTCACAATATTAACAGAACGAGCACAATGTATCTCACAGATAAAATATGTTATTTACCTAACGGGCATAAACTCAAACTATGCAAAACTAGAGTAAACCAAAATGCACTTCTTAAAAGAAGATAGTTAAAGTAGGAATGTGTTTATATAAAAATGTAGATAAGGAGCGACAACAAAACCTGGCCGTGTATCTAATAGATCGATTTCGCCCGACGGAGGGTTAATTTATGTTATTACGTATTGCTGTGGACACCTTGTTTTCGCGAGAGTTTTTTTTAAGTCTTTACTCCGATCAGCCTTTGTCAATGTTTCGAGCGAATTTTCACAGATGTTTTATTTTTAAATAAGATTTAGTTTTTGAATTGATTGTATGATTTATTTAGTTTAGTGTTCTGTTGTTTTAAATTTAATTTCATTCTTTTAATTTTTTTTTACGTTCGCTGGTATAGTTCGTTATTATGTTTTGTGATTTTGTCCGTTGGCGGACTGATCTGCGCGGCTTCGCTGTACGCAGCGGTCGAGTTTGTAAGAGGCAGTTCTTTGGTAGATGCCGGTGTAATTAGACGTAATTTTAAATCTTTGCTGCCATTTTGTTATTTTATTTGATTTTGAGATTTGAATTCGCGTTTATTGTTTTATTTTGTCCATCAAGGAACTCGCTTAATAATAATTGTTATTATATTGTTGTGTACACAATTTAGGTATAAGATCATTTATTATTTCGTGCAGAAATAGATTTTTAGTTTTTTTTTCCCTCATTGTAATTTTAAAGAGTTCATTTTTGGTTTTCTAGTTTGCTGTTTCATTTTTATTTAATTAATCACCTCGGTTTGGGTGAATAGTAGCATTGTTCTTGCTTTTAGTTTTCATTTTTGTAAATTTTTAGTGTTCCACGATTTTATTTTATTTTAAATTGATACCACGTGGTTTGATTTGAAAGATATTGGATTATCTTCCTGGACAACTTATTTTTTTTTTGCTTGATATAGGATTTAGCATTATCCTATTGTAATTTAGAAACAGTAGCAGTTTTTTAATTTAAGCCACCCTCTGTCCACGGTTTTTTTTTCTGCAAAATTTTGTAATTAACATCTTTTTCTTTTTTTTTTTAATAATAAAATTTTTGATTGTTATTTAACGTCATTCAAAATTTCTGTTCTTTTATTTTTTATTTAAACCTTTTCAATTTTTGGGGTAATTAAGAAAGTCAGATTTCTCACACCCACAATTTACTTATCGTGGTTAGATTCAAGTTTTAATTCGAGAGGGTAACTCTCAGTTTAAATGTTCTTTTACGCCCTTAAAAAATTTATCCGTTGAACTAGCTAATTTAATTTCTTAATTTTCTTTTTATTCTTCTTTGGTACTTTCAGTACACAACAGTGTTACCAACCAATTGCGAGCTTCTTTTTTTTTCTTTTACTGTTTGATTAAAACATACATAGATTTTATTAATTTCAGACAATTGTTACGGGAACACGTGGGTTCCCATTATCAACCGAAGACCGACGGAATACCGTAAAAATAGGTAACACCTATTACCTAAACACGAAGGTAAAGTTAATGATTGGTTTCGCTCATACTTAGCTGATCGTCCTCAATATGTGAAGTTGCAAGTCGATAACGACTTCGTTAATTCAAAAGTTAGCACAGTCGTGTGTGGTGTGCGGCAGGGCTCGGTGCTGGGACCAATGCTATTTTTAATATTTATTAATGACCTGGCACATGTTGCTCTCCAATCACACAGGGTTCTTTTCGCTTACGACACTTCCCTTAGGTGGCATGCCTCTGATCATGATGATTTGGAAAATTTAGTAAATACTGACTTTTCTAAAGTCTGCGAGTAGTTCGGTGTGAATAAGATTATCCTTTAAAGGAATAAAACTAAATTATTAATTTATAAACATCAAATTAACATTAACATATTTATTAATAATTTAGTTAAAAACTTCTTCCAACGTTAATTTTTTGAGCGTTGTTGTGGACGCCGACTTGGGGTGGGCCGGGCACGTGCAGCAGCTGTTGAGGAGCTTATCATCTTCTTGCTATGCTCTTAAAGTCATAAGGCAAAATCTTGGTGAATATGTTTCAAGGACAGTAGACTTTGCTCTCTTTCAGACATTGTCTTCCTTGCTGGAGTTTCACTACAACAACGAACTTATTCGATGGCAGAGCCCACTGTCAGCCCTTGTTTGTTTCGCTTACTTTATACTCTTCGAGTATATATGAGTCATTGAGTATTATGTATAAACAAAGAAATAATCATAGAGGAATGGAGGGCAAGAGTACGCAGTCACTAAGAGTACGAATTTAAATAGTTTCGTGATTTACAGATGTCGCTATTTGCACTATTCATAGTTATAGAGTCGTTCAATGGGTGTAAATATAATAACAACTGATAGTTGACCGATTTATGTATTATATTTTTGTTATTATTATTAACAACCAGTGTTCCCAACCTTTAAGCATAGAATTTCCCACGAGAACTATCAAAATTTCCCTTTTTAAAAGAAAATTCCCACGAATGCGCAAAACCATGGTACAAATCATGATGCAAGAAAATAAGATATGCTCTTGCGCATCTAGGTGTGACGTATTTGAGGGCCAAACAGTACTACCAATCCAATAATTTGATAGGTATCACCAATATAAAGAAAAGTAACTCCCATTTTTTTTAAGCATATCCAATTAAAATCAATAAAGGTGTATTTTTACCATTTCTTTCAATCAAATTTGCATTGAAACAAAATCTTTAGATAATTCACATTTTTAAATGTAGTTATCAATTGAATGCAAAACCATCTTGAAAAAAAAAATCATTGTAATTAGCACATTTTTTCTTTAAGAAATTCAGCCATAAAAATGTTAATGTTATTGCTTTGCTATGAATGATTCTGTTAATGTAAAGTATTTTTGCCTTCTTTAGCTCTTACCTTCATACCTACTTGTTGGTACTTATACGTACTCAAATTTCACTAATTGTAAGTGGCTCATATTTTTTATTGGCAAATCAAACATCTATTAGTTTGGTACAAACATTATAATGTAGACAGTGTTGGAATAAAGAAAATACAGATAAAAAAGAAAGAATTAATCAATGATTGTGAGTATAGTGTTTTATTTTTCTTTTTTTTTTTACAAATTTATTTATTAATTCTTTTTATAGATATGAGATAATGGTTTGTTTTCTTTGCCGTATTTAGTTCATATATAATTTTTAAAAAACTTCTTGAGAAGCTGCATTTATTTATTATTTTATATTACTTATACAAAAACGTTTCGATGCATTTACATCTTTTTCATTTTTTGAAAAACACTGTTTTAAACAAAAAAAAAAACGATATACACAACATGTAACATAGGCGATAAAATTTGAAAATCTCAAAACTTAAAGTGAAAATATAAAAATTAAAAAAAATAGCTTGTATATTTGTACCTGGTAAATACGTCTAATTTTAGGATATCACGTTTCTAAAAAAAACTTAAATTTCCCACGAATACCATGCTATTTCCCTTTTTCCCTTCGACTTCAAAACTTCCCACGAATCGGGAAATTTCCCACGAGTTGGCAACACTGTTAACAACCATAGGGAAATTATTTAGTTAGAGTAGGAACATTTCAATTGTTACGGAATCCATATACTACATTCTTAGAAGAGGTAGCCTCGTGTAGTATCTTTAGGGGAGGCACGGGTTTTAGAATGATTTGTAATTACTTAACTTTTCATAAATAAAGTGTAAAAGCTTAGTCTAACAAAAAACGTAGTATTGCACCAACACACTGCGTGTTTTGTTAACTCAATTTTGCGTTGATTTAACACATCTTTTTTTTTTGTCTTCAGTGTAAGGAAGGGTAGTCACCTACGCCACTTTTATGCAATTAAACGCTAAATAATAAAAAAAGAATCGCTAATTCTACGACGCAGCGTACATTTTTCGATAATGACACAACAACTTCATTCTGCATTACGTGTCGAAATTTGTACGCAAATGGTGAACGGAAAAAAAAAAATTAATTGTATTATACGGCTTGCGGTCCAATTCACGACACAGAGCGTGTCCCGCACCGCAGAGTGAGCGGTCTCTAAACAGGTAAATACGCTCGACGATGTAATAAACACAGGATTCCCACTATTAATAGACTGCGATATGAAAATAACGAGTTTCTCGGAACCGTAGGTGTTCCGGGAAAGAAGGTAAATCACTATTTTCGGATCGCGCTTTCGTCGTCAAACGACCAACGGACGCATACCTGTTGTTGTCTCGTCAAGGGCAGGTGCGAATTGCGCTCCGGAGACTTTTTTTGGAAGTAGTAAATTACCGACGGTGGAGGAGGAGCGGGAGAGGACGTATCGTGGAATTTCGCAGTTTTTCTAGGGATTTCTGGCCAGGCTGTAAATGGATTTATATTTAGATTCTGGACGGATGAATTTTTAGTCGATAATTTGCGCTATAAATAAGAATGCTTTTACTAAGAACGCTATAATAATACAAATATGTATATAATTAAGGATTTCACCTTATTATTACTATACAAATGGTTGGTATGAATAATAAATAATATGCATTGCGTTTCAATCATTCGCTATCAATATAGTTTAATCTAATATACACAAAAAATGAAATTATTAAATGCTTTATTCATTTTAATTAATAAATCTATCTAAAATTTTTAATAAGTATACGATTTTTTATGCAAATACGACTTAGTTTCTTCTGAATACGCTGGCAAACAAAATTGTAACTTTGTCCTGCCACATGAACTTTTATATTATTTTTTCTACTTTAACAGGTGGTGCCAGTAAAAACAAACATTAAAAAAATCTGTTAGCCAAGAATTTTATTCTCTTAAGTAATTTAAAATATTTCAAAAAACAATGACCTCCTGTACCAAAAATGTAAAAAAGTTTTATTATGCAGTTACGATCTAAGATTTACCTCCTGTTTGATTCCTTTTGATTGTCCAGCAATAATTTGCCAACATATTTGGGGTCCATATGTCCTGGTAACGTTTTTGCACCTTAGAAATGTCCTGATGGAACCCTACTCCGTGCTCATCTCCAGCTCTGTAGCTCTCACTTTTATGGTTACCAAAAAAATTTGCAGCAACATTCTTAAAGATTTCCAAGCTGGTTTTTCTAAACCGTCCCATTTTTCTTCGAATACCGGATCTTTTATTTGCAGCAACATTCTTAAAGATTTCCAAGCTGATTTTTCTAAACCGTCCCTGTTTTCTTCGAATACCGGATCTTTTATTAATTCCCTGATTTGAGGTCCTACGAAAATACCCTCTTTTACCTTTGCATCACTTATTTTCGGGAATTGTTCTTTTAGAACCAAAAATCCATTCCCATTTCGATGCATTACCTTTACAAAATTTGTGATCAGGCCTAATTTGATATGCAATGGCGGAAGAAGTACTTCAGATACCCCCACAAGGGCTAAATATTTCACATTTTTTTGTTCAGGAATTGCCTCGACTGCCCCATTCACATAAAAAGCAACAGAATTTAGTATAACCTAGCTGAAGTCCAAGTAATAGGGCAACGACTTTTAAATCGCCACAGATTTTGAAAGGATATGTACTGCACTTGATTTTTTCAAGTAATACATAACTTCATGTTTTCATAAGTTTCTTTCATATTAGCATCGAGCTATAAACTTCTTTCTAATGTACCTATCTCTTGTTTTATTCCTTTCATCTTTGTTATTTGTTTGTTTGTCACTGATGTTTCTGTCTGTTATTACAGACATTACGTTATTTATATAGGTATTTATTTATTCCTTTATCTTTGTTTATATAATTTATACAAACGTATGACTACTGCATATAGCTGCAACACTACGAGTTCATTTTACTGACAAATTTTTATAATATTTTTATTACAAACATATATATTATTATTTTTACATATTAAATAAAATGAAAGAGTGAACTGTAAAGTAATTCGCAGTTTTATATCTGCTTTTCAAAATAGGTCAATCTCAACTGTAGCAACAGTCTTAAATATTATACACAGGTGTGAATCCAAGTGTTGTACCACCAATTATCAAAATATAATAACAGACAATTCTCTTAACAAATTAATGTATTTCTGCTTTTAATTGTAATAATTAGGAGTAATTTTTCCCAAGAAAATTTTTTTTGTATATATAAATACATTAATTTGTTATTTTCTCACTGTAAAAAAACTTGCAATTTTTGCAGACAATTATCTTGCTTACACAGCAAATCAGCGTATAAGCAGAGAACCGCAATAGCAATACCTCCTCCATCTCTTGATTTGACGCCCTTAATCTTTTATGACTTTATGAACAAGCTCATACCCCTCAATGGTCTACGCTAAAAAAATATTTATACTGTTGACAGTATAGAACTACACTAAAACACTATTGCTCGTATTTACAATAGGGCTATATTATGGGATATTGCCAGGAATAAAGAGACGATTTTTTTTCGACCATTTGTTAAAGTCAAATTAATTAAATTAAAGGTTTTAGTTAATTTTTAAATCTTCTTAATTTTCTAGCGGATTATTTTTAGTTAGTTTTCTTATAAGAATCCTCATTTTCATCAAAATTCATTTAAAAGTATTTTTAATATATATTATAAGAATCTGTTATTTCTTTTTAATATTTTATCTTAGAACAATGCAAATCTTTGTACTGTATTGATTATTATCAATTTATTTAGTTGGATGTCCGCATTAAATTGTTAAAAATCCCAAAATTTCTTCTTACATTGACATGTTCATTATATAGGGTGTATTAAATAAAAAAGTAAATTTTGCTTGGGTGTTAACTACACGACATATAAAGCACAAACCCACCGAAACCGGATTTCATCATTAAAGAATAAAAAAAGTAAAATTTAGAGCCAAAAATTCTTTAGTCCGGGCCTGATGCAAGGGAACGTCATGTTAAGCACCCGCTAAACGTGATATTATGTATAAATACATTGCACTCATTTAGTATTATTCTTAATGGTATGCCGTTAGTTCATTTAACGTCATTCTGAATAAATAAAGGCCCTTGTAAAAATAGCAAAACTGAGGCATTTTAAATTTCTTCTTTTTATAAAATAAACATTCTTTTCTTGTTAAAAGCATTCTACGTAAGTCTACAAAGTATTATTTTTAATATTTTGATAAGATGTTCGAGTTTCACCGGATATGCGATTTCAGTAGTTACAAAAAACGTAAATATTTTTCTTTTGCTTTGTCGAATCGAGAGTTAGTTGTTAATAAACGGTACCACATGAATCTGAGTTATTTCTTTTGGATTTAATCATATAACGCAAAATGAATTGAATCGAATTACACAGAAATAAATGTAGATACAGAAAAAATTCAAACACACTTTTTTACTATGATATCGCGCGAAAATGAATCTATACATTCCCGCGCTTTTGCCGATGCATCAAGCTTCGATTTGCTTTATATGAAATCATGATGGTCCTGAAAAAGGATCGTTTTTTCGAGACGGGAAGAATTTAAATAAATTAAAAAATTCGAAGTGGCTTGCACACCAAGCGGCGATCCACACAAAACTAACAGCAGTAATGGCTGAATGATAGTGGTATGTGGGGGTATACTCGGGACAGCATTTAGGTTGGGCACAGGTGTGGCTCTAGCCCACGGCATTTATAAAATATTTTTTTTTCTCGTTAATGCTTACAGATAGACCTCCTGTGCATTAAGACTTTTTAATTGTGTATGATTACAGCTGCTACATATTATTATATTTACCTCTATATCTGATACACCCTGCATAACCTCTCAACTCCCCAGTATGGAAAAGAATACGTAGCACTTAGTTCTGTATATTATAAATATTTACAAAATGAAATAGGGTGCAATTATTATCGGTACAAATGTCCCAAGCAGCAATCTCAAAAATGATTACTCCGTGAGAGCAGACTGTTGAATACCGAGCGTGGCCAAGTTGTGAAGAGGGGTGATGCATCACACGATTCTCTCCAAAATGATGAGTACGATTTGACGTATTGCTAGTATTCTAATGGTTTATATCGAGAGCCGCATTCGAAATGACATCGCTGGTATTGTTTGTATTGAGAATAAAATTCGTATTTTACTCTGGATCCTTACATCTGTTTTATGACTGTAATATTACATGTATTTTTGAGTTTTATTATTTAATACTTTACAGAGATGTCAAATATCTTTAAACGTGCGCAATTTTCAGTATCAACTCCTGTGCGATCTAGGGATGTTGCTAACAGGGATTGTATCCAACAAAAACACAATAATTATTAGGTTTATTTACAGCGGAAAAAAAATTGCGCTAATTTAACATTCACACCTTGCAAATTAGATTAGAGAAATCTCTGCGTTGAAAACATGGAGTCATCGATTTGCGCCCACGCGTAGAATTCTCGACACGTGAGCGTTAAGGGTTTAAAGCTTTTCGCAAAACAAAACAGCCCACTTCCATCGATTTCCTTCGGTTTAGTGAAAAAAAAAAGAAATAACATCGAACATGACTCTGCACTCGCCGGGAAACGGCAAACACGTTCGCGTTCCAATTTCACGAGCACGCGATTCGAAACAGAAACAACGCACGTAGGCAACAAACCCTGTGATGTGCGCTGTAACTTGTCAGACGTATCAAATTTATATTTATTTATCAGCACTCTGCGAGATGAGATGATGAGGACGTCAACCATTAGTCAGTTTGCGATGATAACAATAATAATAATAATAATAATAATAGTGTCACGATTAAAAAGTTTTGCAGCGCATACTGCAGGGAGTATATGAGCAGCTTTCAGCGTCAGTCGGCCCGTTCCACCCGAAATAAACCGCTTGAAGATCCAACACAACGGATCCCCAGAATACTAAAATAGACATTGACATAATGAAAATTCCCGGATTTAAATACCTAACCTCCCACAATTCCCAGAAAGCGCTTGATGCGTGTATGTAGATCTAGACACCGCTGGAGGTAAACAATCGACATAAACAAATTGCCCGCAACGGATGCCCAGCAAGGGCTGATGGCAGCTCGTTTTAGGTGGAAAAGCCGATCCCGAAGGAACTGGAAAGAGGAGGCGTTTTCACAGAACCGATAGCGGCTTTCGTCTAATTCTAAATTCGTGATACGTCCAGTGTGGTAGTCGGAAATAATAAAAAAAGAATCGCTGGCATTCGACTCGTTCTCGGACGTCACACCGCGAACGACTCCGGGGCCGTCGTATGTGCGAGTATATGTGGATACGAGCAGTTAAGAATCCGCGAGGGGCTAAGGGGGAAGCAACTGCGAGACAGACAGCGTATGACGCCAAAGTGATAGTCAACGCGGCGCCAAAGTACAATACCGTGCAAAAAAACGCTCCAGCGGAATTTCACGAAAATTTTAATTA
Organism: Protaetia brevitarsis; assembly: GCA_004143645.1. Taxonomy (NCBI): domain Eukaryota; kingdom Metazoa; phylum Arthropoda; class Insecta; order Coleoptera; family Scarabaeidae; genus Protaetia; species Protaetia brevitarsis. The sequence continues at coordinate 11,390 of RXPK01002624.1, read as the reverse complement.
AAACACGCTCAATCTTAATCGTCAGACCGTACGGTAGGACGGAGCATGGCATCCCCGCGCTGCCGAGCACGACAACAACAATAACAATCAGCAGATGCAGACGTAAATAATAAAATAAATTAGGTTACTTACGTTCGGTGCAGGAAGCGAGGATTCATCCACGATTCCACTGTTGTTTACGCATTGTTTACATTATGTAAAAACGCTTGGCACTCTTTCGCACGCGTTCAATCGTTTCAATTACTCGACGAACATTGGCATATCGCACACGACACGGTTTAGAACGCGTTATATTTATAAACGTCGATAGGTACGATGTATATAGAAACGGATTTGATAGTAAAAGTGGAATATATAAATGTACACACTGGTCGTTGGCACTTCTTGTTTATCTTAAACTAACCTCTTTAATTTTTCCCTTTAAAAAAAAAGAATCGGGAGAAGAATCAATCGCACATTCTGGTTATTCACGTTGCGTTGTTATCTTGTTACACCACATCGCTACTTGTCGTGTCGCCGAGTGTTTTCGCGCAGTTATCTCGCAGTCCGGAGCAGTCGATATTATTGTAACGCGGAGGATATTTTTTTATCGAGATAAATCTAGAGATACTGCGTGCACAACACACACTAAAATATGATATGCTGGCTCTAGTACGGCGCCATGTTTACTTGTCAGGCCGTCTCACTCGCGCAAACCGAATGACTAACGCCTATCGTCTCACTCATTCGCCACCGGCGGCGATACTCTGGGTAATTCGCTGCGCTCCTTTCTTTCTACCATGTTGGAATCGCCCTGCGTCCTTCTCACTCCCACCCGTACACTTGCTTATTATTCCACCTCTTTCCGAGAAAACTTTCAAACCTGTTTGTTCGACCGTCTTTGTCTGCCGTTGGATTCACCTTAGCCGTTTTCTTGCGCGCGCTTGTGTGCGTGTACGTGTGTGTTATTGTGTTGTGTGTCGAGTGTAAATGCCGTGATTCTAGCCGTCTCGTTCTAAACACCTCTACCCGTCCCACTCCATCTCGAAAACCTGCGGGTTCAAAGTCCACGGGCGTGTGTTTTTTTTTTCTCCTCTCTTCCAGTTCGAAATTTCAGGTTCGCATATGTTGCGCGCTCACTGGACAACCGACTGACGACTGAATTTAATGTGTGTATGTGTGGTTCGTGTGGCTGCGTGTTTGCGTTCCGAAACCGAACTGCCGCTACGAAACTGGAAATCTCTCAACTGGTCGCCGCTTACGTGAACGGCGCGATGACAGATGATGTTTTTTTTTTCGGCGATTTAGATATCGAATTATCGGCTGCTCTGTGTACACATACACACAAAGATACCAATGCTATCACTGTCTAAATATAGATGAATATGTTAACAACATTGCCGTACGGGGGACTGGTCGAGTTAAGTCGCTCACGGAAATCGTAGTCGTTGCTGGTTTGCCAGCACAACGACGCGGAGATGCTGACGGATTGTTATTATCGCAAAAGCCTACAATCGCAATAGAATCGAAGATAATGATTGATTATTGGCTACAGTTCTGGAGAGTTTCGGTAACCATAGTAATTGTGTCATTCAATGCTGTATTAGAAAAAACACGACAATTGGTTAAGTAAATTGTGAATATTAGCAGTCCAACTGAAAATGCAGTCCTGTCGAATGAAACTTGTTTATAATAATCGTGAATTTATGACACAAAGATATAAGACGTCATTCACTACCGCAGATAAAATCAGTATTGAAGACTTTTATTTTTGATTCTCGCTGTAAACATGTATGGTTTTGATCTTCTACGCCCACTTGTTAGTCTAGTTTTGTGTGTTACTCCAGTGTAACAGTTGTGAGTCACCAAGCCGAGAAAAAATTTGGAATAAGCGCCGGACTATGAAGAGTATAGTGCATGCACACCTGTAGATGTAATAAAATTTTCTATAATCTAGTCTGATTTAAACTGATAAGGAAACTGTTCTCCACCTTGTGCAAATATGCAATCGCTTGACGATGTTTGACGAGTTGCAATTGGAATCTAATTCGATAAATTTGTTGAAGTTGAAGTGTTTCAGGCCCGTTGTACTGTGATATTAAAGTCAAATTCAGTGACTATAGATATACCGTCACTGACTAGTTTAATTTTAACAGACACTGAAGGTGATATTTTGTATTTATTACTACAACTACCATACAGTGTCATACAACATGTTAAGTGTCACTTAAAATTTGACCACTTAACATGTTCGTGCAAACCCAATGCTGATAGTTTATAAATGGTAAATGGTACTATGGTAAGTGCTATGATTTCTGATTTAACTTAATTATCATTAATTTTATTTTATTTTCCTCCAAATGTTTTTTTTTTGTCTTTTTAGATCTACAGAAACCAAAATGTTTGAAACAGCACCCGTCCTTATAAGTACTCAATGGGATGCAGTATATGTATACGATGTTTCAGACGATTCACTGTTAGATCACGATAAAAAGATAAAGGACAGTAGGGACTTTCAACATTGACTCGAAACGTACGGACTTACTTCCTGTCCAATAAGAAGACAAGTAACAACCAAATTGACTCGATCTGGAATAGAACCAGCGTTTTGCGAGTAAAAGATCGCAAATCATTCAACTCCCGACACGATCTACTTAGATTAATTGAATGGAATAAGAAAATAAATTTGCGTAAGACCATTTATGAGTTGCAGGAAGACAATTAGTCGGCTCCACTCATTCGCTGAATGATTTTCGAGATAGATATACTGAAAGAGGAAAAAAGCTTACAGTTTCATAAAGAATTCATAAGAGTTTATGTAATTACCTTCATCAACTAGGTATTTGTTGGTTTCGAAAATTGCAGCAAAATAAATATTATTTAGAAAATTTTATTGCCCAGAATTTCCGAACTCTGCAGGACTAAGATTATTTTAAAAGTCAACAAATACATGTAGATATTACTTCTTACTTCGGGTTTTCGACAAGGATCTAGAAGAACAAAAAGAATAAACTTTAAAAGATATGAGTATCAAATAATATCGAGAAGTGTCTTAGTGGATATTTCTGGCATTAATCGAATGGATAACAAACAGATATGAATAATTTTAAAGCCTTCTTTTGACTAGCAAACAATTTGCGCAAATATTTACGGCAAATATTTGCAGCTCTGTTCACACTTGTGCAAAAAAATAAATGCAAATTGTTGCTGCAAGTGAATCGCATGACTTATGCAAATTTCTGTGGCCCAACTTGCTGCAAAATATGCGTAGCTATTCACATTGGCACATGTTTCTTGCATCAGTTTGATTTGAAACTTCTAACAGCTAAGTTGATATGTCGTCCGTGAAAGCAATCGCTGCTGCGCCAGTAATGCTTTTGTTAAAAAGGAAAAGGAATAAAACAAGTAAAAATAAGAAAAGGAAAATATGGGTAAGAGAATGGATACGTCAAAGAAACGAATTGGGTTTCCATAATAAACTTCTACAAGAACTGAGAAATGAAGATGTCCGCAGTTTTGTAAATTTCATGAGAATCATAGCAGAAGATGTCCGCGATGAGTTCAGAGATTATTTTCTATCTACTGAAGGAGAAGTTTACTGACAATACCAACACATTTAATTTACTCATTTACTACTTGTTTACAACCACCAACTTACCAAATTGTTTATAGTTGGCGAACATCCTATGTTTGTAGAAATAAATTTTAATAATTCAAAAAATTCCCATTTACTTTCACTTCCTATAGGAATCGTGTGCGTAGATTATGGATTTTTTTTGTATTTCATTTTCACAAATATTTAGCTCTTTTGATATCGTTTCAATAATGCTTTGTTTCCTATTGCGATTTTTGTAATCCACATTTGATACCTCCAATAATTCGGGATTAGATTCATAAATTGCTATTAATTTTTGGGTCAACTCTTTTGTCCACGCAAATTTGGCCATCTCGTGCAAACACTTTCTTGCGACTGACACGTGCAATCGACCGTGGCAAGCATGCAAACCGTACGAGCAATCAAAAGTTACCTATTCACACCTACGCAAGATATATTGCTGCAATAACTTGCACCAACAACATCTTTTTGCTGCAATATGTTTTTTGAGCAGTTCAAACTTCCAAAAATGGTTTGCTGCAATCAATTTGCAGCAAAATGTTTGCTAGTCAGAACATGGCTTAAGTACATAACAAAAATACAAGGAATAAAACGATTTTGTGGTTACGTTTTATAGAGGAAGGTTGATGGTGTTTCAGTGAAAATGTAAACTTCACATTTTCCAATCAAGTATGTACTTCTGTTAACTTTACGAAAAAAGAAGAAGAAGAATTGTTTTATAAATTTATTCCGTGGAGCTTTATCTTGATGGTGACCATCCAGTGCGCAAACAACCGCCTCTCTAGTTCCGTCATTAAAGTATACCTCACCTCACCTTGCGTTACCTGCGTATATGCACGACGCAAACAGCTCTCTTCTTGCCTTTTAGTCCCCTCCCCCTTCGCCCCTGCCCACCCCGTAGCGGAATTTCCTAGGGTCGTGCCTCTCACTTGAACGCGTGGGCACGTATTCCACTACATCGGAATCTCCATACGACGCTTTCGGTATTCTGTATCGTAGGCTACGCGCCTACTGCGTCTCTATTATATGCCAGCGCACTTGTCCTTGTTTTACATAACAGGTTATAGCCGTTGTTGTCTCGCTTGTGGAATCTCCCGTTTCGTCCTTGTCGGCGCCGTTGCCTCGTTTCCCTTTCTTCGGCCGCCCGATGCCGCCGAGTATGAATGAGGCGAAGCGCTGGAACGGGCGACTTGGCAACGTCGCGGTTAAACGGCGGCGACACGTCAAAGCGGACGGGTTCGTCGTCGGCGGCAGCAGGTTTTGCGAACTTCGGAAGATATTGCAATTGCTCCGCTCGTCTTTGGAAAGCGCATTCGCTGCCTATTCCGGTGGGTAGAACTGAACGGGTCGCAGAAACGTCGCATTACAGTGGAAAGTCCGTGAATGGAAGTTCATTCATCGGTTTTCCGAGCTCCTTTTATTATCATCGGAGAGAATTTTATTGCTGCTGATTTTTTATGGGTGCAACTGCTTGGGAAATTTCGAAATGTTATGATTATGATTCACACTTACATTTGGACTGAGAAGTTAGAGAATCTATAATAATTGTATTATGATGATAATAATAATAAAAACTAAAGGAATGACGATATTACACACTAGCACATCACAAAATTGTTGAACTTGCAAAAATTGTATGATTTGCAATAAAAATATATACACTACCGGCCATTGACGTTCGGACAACTAGTAAATTACTGCAAAATAAATAAAAAAGACAGGAATTCGAAAGAAAATAAAAATGTATTCGTAGAAACAAAAATATAAACAAATAACAAGAAGAAATAAATATTAAAACAAAATATAATTTAAAATATTATACTTTCTTCTCATCGAGGTGTCCTGTTAATTTTGTCAGAGTTTCCTGGGATATATTGTTATAACTAGAGACCGGATTATATGCAAAGTGTATATATTTTATTTTTTGCATATCTTTAATTATAATCATAGTGACGTATTACACTAATTGAAGTTAATTAGTGCTCATTAGTGATTGCATATATTGCATATTTAGGCATTTCTATGCATATTTTTACAAAAGTTGCATATATTGCATATTTAAGCCTTTTCTTATCCTTTCTATTAGTAAAAATTCCTAGTAATTCCTAATGTAGATCGACAACCGACAATTCTCAGAACGATAAATCTTTCACATTCGTTTCGATAATACTTTTTTCCAAGAACTGCACGTGTTTAATTTCGCCTAGCAGAAGGGATGTGGTAAATACGTTTTATTATTATTAATTCCCAAATAAACTATTCATTTATTGAATATCTTTGAGCGAAACAGCATGTAATTGTGTTACGTTTTTAAATACTGTGCGTACATACAATGAGTATAGCGAACAAAATTTCTTTATGGATTAAGCCATATCCTGAACAGGTAAAGGATGGCGACAAAATATTTTGTCGAGCCTGCAGTAAACTGGCAAGTTTAATTTTACTAAAAGCTTTACAATTGTTTTTAAATTTTTTAACTTTTGATATAAAATGACAATTGTTGTTGTAGGTGTCTTCTGACACGCTAAAACTCCATCACATATTGGAAAATGTGAAAAACTAAAGCGATCCGCATGTGTGCAGCAATCTATACGTCAATGTGTAGCATCAACTTCACGAAACTCAGAACAAGAAGAAGATAATACGGATTTTGTGTAACGCATTAATATTTCGTCTAAACATACCATTAGCAAGATTAACAATGTTAATTTGAAATCATTTCTGCAAAAATATCGCAAACATAATATACCTGACAAATTTAACCTTACGAAAAAATATGTCACATCTTGTTACCAGCAAACAATAGCAGAAATTCAACAATTGGTAGGGAATAATTTTATTTATATCATGGTAGATGAAAGTACGGATAAGTGTGACCGTTATATTGCCCCATTTGTTAATAGGAATTCTTCATGAAGATATTTGTAGTAAATCATATTTAATTTCTTGTAAAGAACTTCAAAAAAACAAATAATGAGACATTGCCAATTCGTTCAAGAAGGTTTATCCAAATTTCTTTTACCTGGAAGTATACCTTGTGAAAAATTTTAGTAAGGCCGTTTTACACGTACGACGAATTTTTTACATAAATCATACCAATAATTTCCTCGAAAAATTTGGTGAGAGATTTTCGTAAGAGATTTTGTCGGCATAACTTCAGATCGTTTACACAGGAATAAAATTTAACCGAATTTCACGATATATTGTTGTCGATCCAGCAGGCGGCATTTTTAATTAAATTGTTATTTGATTATGGTTTATCATAGAAATCCTAAAATAAATAGCAGTTAACCCATAAACCAGCAAAATCTATGGATTTTAATTGTTTAGATTTAGGTTACAACTTACAAGTGCAAATAGAAGTAACCTTATTCCTGCGTAAAACGATCTGAAAGTATCGCGACATAAATTCTTACGAAAATTTCTCACCAAAATATTCGAATAATTTTTGGTATGATACTTATGTAAAAATTCTCCGTACATTGTAAAACGCCTAAATGTCACGACGCGCGCACCAACAATGATAAAAGCGCGCCGCAAAATTTAACAAAATTTCATATAGTAACATTATTCTATACCACTTTGTTTAGCTCAATGGGTTCAAGCCGTGTTGGCCGAAGACATTAGGAATCAATTCCCTTTGATTTAATGATTAATTAGCAATGTCAATAAAGTATTTTTAAAAGTACCTTTACGAATCCAATTTTATAAGGAGCGACTTCCCGGTGTTAAGTTGCCTCCTGAACCGATTATTACGAGATGGGGTACATGGTTAGAGGGCTGCAATTTTTTTTCGCCGATAATTTTGAGGAATAAAAAATGTAATTCTTGAACTCACTGCTGACTGCATTGCTCTAGAAAACTGTAAAAAGGTAGTAACATCAACAGAATGCTACAAAACCTTTTGTATATTAAGTCAAATTGTAGCTTTGTTTCAAGTTCCATTCGTAAACTGGAAACGCAAGGGATGTCGCTCTCGGAATCAGTCGAAATAGTAGACGAATTTGATATGCTATGTAAGAAGGTTAAGGGTACAATAGGTAATTCTATATACGATAATTTAAAAAAGTGGTAAATAAAAATGCGGGGATTTTGAAATTGAAGGAAAGTTAGAGAAATTTTGTAGGGTGAAACAGTAAAAGATTTCGACTTCAATTTTAGTTTAGAATGTATTGCAAAGTTAAAAAATGCACCAATTACATTTGTGGATGTTGAAAGAAGCTTTTCTATTTCGGAACATATGTGTTCTGATAGAAAACAAAACTTTATTTTACACAATTTTGAAAAACATTTAATTACAAATTATTTTAGAAATATGTTGTGAAAAAAATTTGTGCAATAAAGTTAATGTAAAAATTTATTTTACGTAAAGATTTTGCATATTGTCGCAATTTTTTTGCATATATGCCCCAGGTTTGCGGAGGCCAAGGCATGATTTCCGAAACATTATCTTCTACTTGAGAGGCGAGATAATCTTTGTAGATCCGTGGCGTGTGTTTGGGGACATTATCATTCACAAACACGAAGTTCTCTCCAATCAACCGCAATCCTGACGTTACATTTTCTCCCAATATACGTCTATAACTTTCTTTGCGCATAATGCCGTCAATTTTTACCAGCTCGCCGGTCCCCGCACTGCTAAATCATAATGAACCACCACCATGTTTTACTTTGGGAACGACACAATCGCGCAACATTCGCTCGTCCTTCGTGGGTCTTGCAAAAACCCTGCGGTTCTACCCAAACGCTTCGAATTTGGACTCGTCAGTCCAAAGTTTCTGAAATTATCTGTGGTCCAATTTCCATGAGTTTTGGCCCACTGTAATCGGTTTTGGCGGTTCCCATGACGGAGCAACGGTTTGACCACAACGCGACCGTATAAACCGGCTTCCCTTAATCAGCATTTACTTGTTGTTGAAGATATCGGTCGTTCGCGTCCTCCATTCATTTCCGCTGCGATTTCGGGCGCAGTCTATCGCCGATTTCTCTTGTTCAACACTTTAAGGCGTCGATCTTTCGCGAGGGTTGTTATCCGTGACGGACCTGGGCGATTCTGATCTTCGAATGTTTCGGAGTCTCGGTAGCGACGAATAATATAATGGACTGTAGATTTTGTCACTCCTAATTTTTCTGCTATCACACGCACAGAATGTTCTTTCTCGTGTAATGTGACAATAGCCGTCTCTTTTTCTACACTTATCGGCTTTTCTTTCGGAATTTTTTAAATACTGTTTTCACAAACACCACCATTGAACAACCGTATCGTAACTGATTTACTAATAAAATAATTTACAGCATATACGATATCAATTATTCCCTGCTATGGTGGGAGGCCTTTAAAACACGCCCACGTGAAATTTTATAACCCTGTCGACCCACCCCTCTATTGTTAATATGCTTATGGGTATTTCTTTAAATATCGTTTGTAATGGTTTTATTACCTGTTATTAGAGGTTAAATTAAATGTTCTCTTTAATAGGCTTATTTTAATGATAATTTCCGTATTAAATATTTGTTGTTATGCTTAATAATGTTAAAAGTATTAAATATTACAAAAAATAATAATAATAATAATATCAATTTATTGGCACTATACAAATTATACCTACTGTATATACACTATACATATCAAAACTCATATATGCCAAAAAGGCTAAACATCATTAAGATGATCTTCCTTTAACCTCCAACAGTATGACGTCCCAGATTTTTCACATTGTAATGTTGGTCAAAAAGTTTAAGTTTATGCCACTTGATACTCATCCGATTTATACTGTCGTTTTATTTTTCGAAAACCCAAGCAATTTTAAACCAAAAGTCCTACTGTCACTTTCTTTTTTTTTAAATGATTTTTTAAAATTATACTATATAGTAGTCCTAACTTCAATGGCCGGTAGTATATACATATAAATCTAGTTATTTAATATAATAATATATACATATATGAACCTATAGATTGTATAACATTTTCAACAATTAGTTTTTTTTTTAAAATATGTTTGAATACTTTAAGGCCGCTTTACAGTTGGCATTTTTTATATTGCATGCAATTTTTATTGTACGTAATAAAAAAATTGCGAACTGTAAAGCGGCCTTTATACTCGTACGTACGTGTTTATGTAAAATCGACCATTAATGCATATATCACGGAATTATGATTTTTTTGCAACTGTTGTAATGCTAGAAAGACTTTGCTTGGCAGCATCTGCAAAACATGCATTTTAGACATGAAGTTTGTTTTTTTTAGTCAGAATTTCGAAATTATACTCGAAATTGTAGAAACATGTGAAGGATGCGTATATGCACCTTTGGCCTATAACACTTGCATTTTTAATGCCAGTGGCGTATTTAACTTAAAGTGTTATTATTAGTATTAGTTGTTAGTGGTAGTGTGGTGGTAGCTACTTCATTCTGAACCTGATAGATACAACTTCCAAAATATAAAAGCAGAACATGGAGACAAATCACTCAACGAAGTTTGTGCTTTCTTTTTTGATACTGAAATAATCCAGGAAGTTGAGATGCTCAACACGACTGGTATGATTTTAGACTTGATGAAATAGAAAGTTTGTTGGAATTTCCCACAATTATTTTTAGTAACTTCAACAGAAAGACATCAAAATAACTAGTAATCTAATACAAAACCATCGGTAATTTCGTGTTTCAATGTTGAAGTTAGTAAGAATAATTGTGGGAAATTTAAATTTTGACAAGATGGAGGAAACGATTGGTAAATCGCAAATATTATTTATAGAGAATTATTATTAGAATGTATATTAAACTAAACTGTATCTTAGTAAAGACAGTAAATAACAAATCACTAGTAATCTAGTACAAAACCAATGATAATTTCGTGTTTCAATGTTGAAGTCAGTAGGAATAATTGTGGAAAATTTAAATTTTGACAAGATGGAGGAAACGATTGGTAAATCGCAAATATTATTTATAGAGAATTATTATTAGAACGTATATTAAACTAAACTAATATCTTAGTAAAAACAGTAAATAACAAATTTGAAATGCCAAATCTTCGTATAGCTGCAATGCTGCCGTTTGGATTACGCCACATTTAAAAATGGCGGTTGACTGCCTAGCGGTATGTTGTGTTTAGTGTTGTATATAATTCTTTAATGTAAACTCAATGAAAGTAAGCTGTAAATATACAGTTTTGTAGTACATAGGCGTTCTTATAATAATAATAAAAGAAAATGTTGTGGAATCCGTTTTAACTTTTGATTTATACCCTTTTAAACTATAGCTTATCTGTTGGTTGGCAAGAACTAAGAAAAAGCCCACTAACTGCGATGCAACTACAAAAATCTTATTAAAACGTTATTCAAAATTTCAGAAGAGCATTCTACGGATGGTTTTAGGTGAAAATTTAGATGTTCGGTAAAGAAAGTGTAGTTGATTGTTTAATTAATATGATGATTCGTTTGTCAATTCTCTTCAAATGAAAAAAAAAAATGTTTAATAGAATTATTTATTGACATTTCATTTTTAAGCATAACCTCAACATCTTTAGATAAAAGCACGATAAAAATGAGCTTAATAGTGAACCAATGAATGTGGCCAGCCTAAAGATTTTCACCGAATATTCCGTGAAATGAGTGTGTTTATAAAAGTAATCTAAGCGCTGATTATAAAAATTCCTTTCTAAAAGTAGTAAGATTGAAAATCCTTTGACAAATATAAACTGCCAATGTGACAATTAGTTATACAGATTACTTTTTATCGCGAGTATTTGTCTTATGGCATATGTATTTATCTTATGTACAATTGTCTGTCACTTACG
>RXPK01002623.1:0-42095 GCA_004143645.1 Protaetia brevitarsis | reverse complement strand
AATTTCCTTGCAACAATTTACGATTCGTTGCCTGAGTTCTTCCAAATTGTTTACAGATTGTGCGTACACTAATTGTTTATATGTCCCAAACATAGAAGTCTAGAGGTGTCAGTCAGGGACCTAGAGGCCATGCAGTTGGTCCACCCCGTCCTATCCATCTCTCGTTGTAATCTTGATTTAAGAAATTCTAACTACGATGAAAAATGCGCAGGAGCTCCATCGTGCATAAACCACATATTATATCTGTTAAAAAGTGGCACGTCTTCCAACAAAAGGGTAATTCATTTCTTAAAAAAATCCAAGTATACTTGTCCCGTTAAACGATTAGGGAGAAATACTGGACCAATTAAACAGTCTCCAAAAAGAGCAAGCTAAACATTTAGCGAAAAACGGTTTTGTGATGCAGTTCAACAACAGAATGGGGATTTTCATCTGCCCAGACGTGATTGTTATGAAAATTGAATATTCCGTCCTCTAGTAAACCCAGCCTCGTCACTAAATAAAATCTGAGTCGCAAAATTAGGAGTTTCTGCCAGCTTTCGTAAAACCCAATGACAAAAAAACCCTACGTGCATCATAATCGAGAGAGCAAGAACTTGCACGCGTTGAATGTGTAGGGATAGAGCTGCTGTTCCGCAGAATTCTCCAAATGAGAGATGACTGACGTTCAGTTCTGCGGCAAGTCTTCGGGTGCTAATATTTGGGTGTCTTCTACCCGTCTCAAAATATCTAATTCTACTGCGGGAAGAAAAACTGATCTAGGTCTACCAGAACCACCATTAATTTTAAATGAACCAGTTTCGGACAGCCGAATATGAAGTCTTGAGAAAATCTTATCACTCGGTAACAACCGATTTGGAAATTCTTCGGCATACAGACGCCGTGCTTCAGTGGCATTACCATTCGCACGACCGTACATAAAATGCATATCGGCCATTTCTGCATTTGTGTACTTATGCATAATTTGAGAACAAACAAAAATTGACGCAAATGATAAATAATCTGATGACAGATGTTTGACAGAACTAATTTTAAGTCACAATCAGTTGTTTGACAAAGGGAACTATTCTCAAAACCGAAAAATGTTTTTTTTTTATTTAAAATATGCAATCGACTATATGTCAAAAACAGTTGAATTGCGGACCCATGTTGACTAAGACTTTTTTGTTTATTTCCACCAGTACTATAATTGGGTAAAATATCCGACAACCTTTTTTTAACACACTGTATAATGGATAGCAACAACATTATTATAAGCTTACAGTTCTACTGTGACCTACCTAAAAGTATAAAGCGGTTCAACGTCTAGAGAAGCGGATTTCTTAGCGGGCACAGTCTTCTGCAGATTCCACAGTTTCAGAGTGTGATCCTCGCTGGCAGTGATCAACACCGGTTCCGTGGGATGGAACGCGAGCGCCCTCACCCCGTCGAAATGACTGCGCAGCGTATACTTGGCGTTCCACGTCTTCCTGAACGCCTCCTTGCTGCTGGAGATGTCGTACGTGGTCTCGGCGTCGTTGTTCACCGTTAGCTGCGCGAGTTCGCCGAGGCCCAACGTCGAGTCCAAGTTCTCTTCGTCGTTGATGCGCAGTTGCCGGCACGGCTTCGTCGTCGAATACGACATACCTGAAAACGTTAAAGGGTTCTGAAACGACGTTCTAGGGACGGAGTATTATGTCAGGGGTATACCTAACGGACGACCGACCGGCTTACCACTTTGAAATGGTAAACCTAATAAAAAAAAAGTTATGCTGTGGGTTCGGGTTAGTACAAGAAGGCTGTTCTATAGAGACAAAAAATTTGATGGGAACGCGACGGAGGAAGACTGACCTTTGTTCCATTCATTACTTTCTTCTTTGATGTCTTGACGTTGATGGTCCACAGATTCGGACAGCAAGTTGAGCTCGTTAAGAACTTCCATTGCTTCTGCGTCTACATCGTCATCTAGTTTCCCTTCAAATGAAAACATGTTTTGTTACAATTTTTCTGCGATATTCAGATAATCAAGTGCTAACTAAATTGAAGATCGTCTCAACCTCCATAATATGCAGTATGAACTTTAATAGGAACTTGTATCTCTTACTATTCTTAGATTCCTACCAATAACGCTCGCTTTACTTCCGGTTGCTACGTTGCAATTTATTTAGTCGTCAATCAGGAGGTATTATATTAATGTTGACTGATAGCATTGTTTAAATATATCTAGTTAGTCAACGTAATGCATTGTACGAAAAATAAAGTATTGCTCAGGGAAGTGGTGCACTCTATCGGTGAATGTAAATTGATTTGAAAACGCGATAAATATAACAGGTATCTCGGTATCTCGGTCGGAGAGAGAGACGGAATCCCGTATCGGTGTGATGTGTGATTCACTCGCATTGGCGAATTGTGTGGGGAAAAGGGAGGTGATACAGGATGACGCTGTGATGACGCACCTCGCGATAATTTCGTGTTTGTTTACATTACAAGATTAGTATTCTGAGGTATTCTGTTATAAATATAAAGAAATTGAAAGTATATTGCAAGGCACGTTCTTGTTGACAAAACATTAATTGAACAATTTTCTAATTGAGGTTTTTTTCTTTAAGAATAAAAATATTAAACTTAAAACAAAAAATCACTGAAAGAGAAAAGTTAAATCTAAAGGGACGAAAATTTGCCGAGAAACAAAAACATAAACTACTTCTCAATTTTTAGTTTGCTTATTTTTAAATTAATAAGTTGTTTTATTAACTTAATTTACTTATGTTTATGATTATATAATAATCAGAAAATGTTTGTTTTATTAAGAAGAATAAGTATTTAGTTTGATAATATATAATGTGTAGTTGATAGCCTTTTTATATTTAAAATTTAATAAACGCGGGGTTTTCGTTCGAACGTATATACGAGAACCTTGTTCTCCACCTCTCTCCTATTGCTATCTTCGCTTCTCCCGTGTATAGCAGTACCGCCGCTAACTTCAACTAACGTAAAGGCGGGAAATTTGAAACTTAAAATGTAGCCTACTATAAATCGTTATTTTTTTTTGCATGTATGTACCATTTTACTTTACTTTTTGACTTTTTCTTAGATCTAATTTAATGTATACTCTGTGTATATAGTTTTTCTTATATTTACAAAAGATTTTTTTCTTGATTTACTTATGTTTACTATTACACAATAATAGAAATTCGTTTTTTATTATAATGAATAAATATGTAGTTTGGGAGTACAAATCGCCATTTATTTTTACATATATGCACCACTTTACTTATTAAAAACACCATACATGTTGACGCGTTCGCGCTCTTTCTCTTGATTGGGCTGAAAAGTTACGAGGTAACCTTTGGGCAAGATCCGTATATACAACTAAGAAAACTAAAAATTTAGAAACACAAACTTATGTAATGTTTTTTTTTCCTTTTTTTCTTGGCAAATTTGCGTTCTTCAGATTTAACTTCCCTCTTTTCAGTGGTTTTTGTTTGTTTTAAGTTTAAATATTTATTTTTTAAAAAAAATCTTAAATTAGAAAATGTTTCAATTAATGTTTTGTCAACATGAACGTGTCTGGAAATATACTTTCAAGTTCTTTTTATTATAACAGAATACCCCAATACTAACCTTTCAATGTAAACAAACACGAGAATGATCGCGATGCGCGTCATCACAGCGTCATCGCGTATCCACCCTCACCTTTCCCCGAGCCTCACCTACAACTTAAGAGGTAATCTTATGTATACGGGCGTGATACGGACCTTGACCTTTGGGTAACTATTGCAATTAAATAATATTTTGCCGACACGTAAGAGGGCCATCTTGTATGTAGTAGTCTAACTATAAAGCTTATATTTAAATCGAGACGGACGTCAACGGCGTGCCGCCATCTACCGCTTTTGTCCAAAATGTTCAAAAATGCGGTAACTATTTTGTGCATAAGGTTGTCTAACTAGTATGTATATAAACAATGCTGATAGTAATAAGAAAATAAATAAATCATAATAAAAATATGCCTGTTTCTTGCTAATTCTCAAATACATAATTATATGACTATCTATATTTTACTGTTTTCAATAATAAATTAAATTAAATAAATCATAGAATTTTATCATAATTTTCACTAGATAAGCATAAGAATATTTAAATTATTGATATCCGTTTTAAAATTAACATGAAATTGAATGTTGAATATTATGAAAAATATTTCTCTACCGTCATTCACACATTTTAACTGTCAAAAAACGCAAATAAAGGTTATTATTTGAGCGCGTAAAATACCAAATAAAGCACCGGAAATAGTAATGCACAGAGTGGCTCAAATTTGACACTTTTACTATGGAACTCATCTTTCTAAAGGAATTAGGCAAAAACTTACCTATAGACCAAATCATGAATGTTTGTAGTTACGTCATTAACTGGTCCAATTAATTGGAAGCATTCATATACACAAGTGAGATAGAAGTATATAACATAGGTCGTAGCTACTTAAGCTATACGTCCATATTTTATTAAGTGTCAACTAACTAGTTGAAGTGAGATAAAATACGGCCGAGTAATGCGTAAATAAGAGCTTTCATAATGCTTACTTCAGTGCATGCAACCACGCAATTTTAACCCATTTTACCGCTCCGTTGACATTTGACATCTGCTTTTTTATATTGTTTATTTACCCTTCTTTAGGTGTGAATTTTTATTTACTTCTATTATTTCTTTTATCAAAAGTTCTTTTCAGAGCTATAGTGAAGTAAGTCGTTTAGTTTGTGGTAAGTTTAAAGGTGTTAAAGAAACATACAAGGACTTAAAACATTTTTTTTAGGTTACAGTTCAAGATGCCCGGTAAACGACTTAGGTCTTGTTGCCAAGAGTTGGTCAGTCGTTTACTAGTGTATTTCGAGGAGCGAAATGGAAGTCCTTCAATATCCGTTGATGCGATTCATGAGGTAAATTATAATTGGTTATTATTAAATTAAAACTTACATACAAATTGCAGAGAGTTGCGAATGCTTTGGGCATTTCTATGGGTACCGTCTACAACATAAAGCGCAAGAAGGAAGCTACATCTGCTGTTCCTTCATCGGGTGCTTCAACAGCCCTGTACAAGCCACGATTGATGCCCAAAACACGTGATGTGTCACGAGAGAAATAAAATGGATGTGCGTAAAGTAATTTATGGTTAAGGTTTATGTTATTGATGAATTATCTAATAATAAAGAAGTAAAATAACGATAACACCCCTTTTGATGTCGCGGTGACAATAGCAACTTTTTGACTTTTAAGATTATTCTACACTTACTGACAGTTTGCGAGATAGCACTTCCTTTCTTTTCTTTCATAAACAATTCATTCTATTTCATCAATGAGCTCTACTCAAAGATACAATTTTTTACACAAAGAAAGTGAATTAAAGAGGTCTTATTGCTCACAAATTCTTTAATTAATTAAATACTGCGACCGTTTCATCAAACGTTTCGTACTCCGGAGAACATCTCCAGGCCAGAATATTAATGAAAAGTTGAAGTCAAAAAATAAAATTCAATTTATTGTGTTTTTTGACTTCAGTTTTTGGCCATTCTTAACTGCTTAAGATTCTGGACTGATGATATTCCCCTGATGAAGACACCAGTTGCAATATTTAATTAATTAATTAATATCTGAAGAATAAGACCTTTTTATTTCATCTTTCTTCATCTATTATTATCTACTTACACAGAGTCAAAATACAATTATATATACAATTTTTATGGTTGGTTTTATGGAATTAATTTTTGTTGTAAGCAAGAAATAAGAGCAAAAAATGATATTTATATAGGGTGTGAAGGAACAGTCTTCAAAAAAACTTTAGAAATAGGAGAGAAAAATGAGATATTTTCGAGTTAGGTCAAAAATGCATGTTTTCTTATAATTGATGGAAATTTGCTTTTTTTATAATAAGTTTTAACGTAAAGCCCCATTATAGACAAGACACTTTTATTCATGTCTGTAAATTTAAAAAGGTCATTAAATTACCTATGATTTCCTGGTAAAAAAGATAAAGCGAAAAAGAGAAGTTGTAACTTGGTCTTTGTAATCAAAAATTGTATACTTGGCAATTGACAAAATAATTCTGTTTAGATAAGCAAAATTTTGACGTTTCTTATTTTGATCGATGAAAGGTCATAGAGATAAAGACATATCAAATTATTTTAAAAATTTCATACACCACTCGATAATATTTTTAAAAGAATATCCCTATAAAGAAATTACGTTAATTGTTTGTTTAAAATGAATTAATTGAGTTTCAAATTACTTGTGAAAGCTGACTACTACTAATAATTATTAGGTGATCTTTGAATATTTTTAATAACGCCTTAAATATTATTACAACACAATTTTCCTACAAAATTCATATTATTAGAACAGTACTTTTAAAGATTTACATATCCTGAGCGATAATTTTTTTAAAGTGTAAATATTCACAATACGATTTATTGAATTAATTTTAGAAGTAAAAAAATTAGATTAGATAAGGTATACTTGTATATAAAATTTTTCTGGAACGGAAATTTAAATACTCCACAACAGTTTTTTAACAGATTTAATAAACATTTCATTTTTTTTTTTAGAATTTATTAACTTTAGAGAAAATATCACATATATAATTACAAGCATCATAAATTCTTTCCTTTATTTTTTGTGTGTAAAAAAAAAGTTCTCGCTCTAACTAAATTACTTTCACACACTCTAAAAAAACGACGAAATAAACAAAAGAAATCTTGTTTACATAATGACTTTAAGCATTTGGTAGCAATAGCAATGTAGAAGTAATTAAAATAGATTTCTCTTAAACTGTCGTGTCGCTCGTTACCACAATTAAAACTTAATTAAGAAAAGTTACGTTTGAGCATCTTTGTTTTATGATGTTTCTGGGTATTAGTTCAATTTCGCCACTGGCGTTTATACACTTATAAAAGCATTTAGATTATAGGAGAGTTTTTTTTGGTTGGTCACATTGAGTCTATAATGTCTCAATTTGAGGTTATCATTAAATTGCCTGACCACAAATATTACGCTTCTTAAATACAAACACGTTTTTTTTTCATTTTAAGATTAATTGTTACGTTCATTTAATTAATGCAATCAAGAATTAAAATTTGTAGGCACTGCCAATCCCAGCATAAATCCCTACATGTTGTTACCGAAAAGGCAACTCGTTTTTAAATTTAAATTATTGTTTAAATATGTTTTATAATTTTAATATAGTTATTAGAGTTAGATAACCAATGAAACGTAAATGAAAATCAATGCACTTTATTGTACCATAAAGTAATGTCATTTATCTAATCCTTTTTTTTAATGAATTATTACTTGGGCAATAAATAATACAAGAATGATTAATATCTAGAGTGTTAATAGCGAGCCAGTAATAATTTTAATGTTCAATAGGGAAATTTTTAATAATACATCAATCAAGTTGACACAGATAGAAGAATTTGTCGGTAGATTAATATATAAAATGAATAAATTGATAAAAAAAAAGCCACAGATGGAAATTGGTGCAGGTTTAAACGAATTTGAATGATTTATATAACAGTTTACAAAAAACAAATGAAAAAAAAACAGAACTGACATAAATCATAAGGGGTGTGGTTAAATCTTTATGGTTATTAATTTGTATAGAAAAAAAAATACCTTTCCGCTTTACTGCTTTTACATCGTCATCCATTTCATCCCCTGGCTCTAAGTCGACATCCTCGTTTATGTCGTCATCATCTTCCATGTCGACGTCTGCGTTCGTCAGAAAATCCAAGTTAACCATGACCGCAGCTTCTGTTTCCATCATCATTGCCTCCGCCAAAGAGCTAGGTTGAGTTTTTTTAGCTGGAGTTCTTCTTCCTATGTTTCATTATTAAAAAAAAACCGCTGATAAAAAAACAGAAAATATTTCCAATATGCTTGACATATGTCAAACTTAACATCTGTCAAATATATGTAACATGAAATATGTCAAACTTGGCAAATATCAGATATGTCAAACTTGATATATGCCAAAATTATGTATGAGTGTTCGATTTTTGTTATTAAAAATATGTCCATATTGTAATAATTATTATTTTAAGTTTGATTAATAAAATTTTAAGTCATCAATAAATTTTAATGATCACTCTGTTTACATGTATTAGTGAAATGCAGGGCTCAAGTGCTCTGTTTCTTAGATAGATAATTTAACACAAAAAAAATTATTGTTTATTAAAATAAAATCAATCAAAGTGAAATTTGTTTAAACAAATTTATATTTTTTTTAGATAATTACCTTGAGTTTCGCTAGCCCTCTTGTTAGATTCATTCCCATTAATCGGCGCACCACCATTGACATTTTCGTCTTGTTCCGTATTGTTATTTAATCCTAGTAACGCCCTAACTCTAGTCGATCTTACATCGATTATTCTATCTGTATAACCTATTTCCTGGAGGTATTGTCTCAGGAGCTGCCGGCCCTGCCTCCAGCTCGCGTGATTCGCCGAGACAGGCGATTCGGTTTCGGCCTGGGAGTCGACGTTATTGCTGTCTTCGAGCACGGGCGGCTTCATGTCGCCCTGTTGCAGGTCGACGCCGTATTTCAGCTTGTGGTACTTGGCCCGCTCCTGCTTCAAGGCGTATTCGAGCATCTTTATTCTACGCACCAGGTCGTTCTTCAGGTTCTCCTGACCCTTCCTCTCCCCTTGCAGGAACGCGATGCGAGCCTGGACATTTTATGGGTTTATAAAGCATCAGAAAGTTAATTTACTAATTCCTAATTAAATACTACAACAGCTAATAACTTCTGAGGGGATTAGTATTAATTAATGTGTTGTTTATAAATTAGGTAAGTGTTTATTTTATAAATATTTATTGAAGATTGTCATTGTTTAACAAATGAATAATTTTGCGAAACGATTTCTATTTTATTACCATAAATTCTCTCACATTCGCTCAACAATAAAAGAACTCACCTGCAATTCGGCTCTGTCAACTTCCCATTGGGATCTTTCCAACTCAAACCTAGCCCATTCATGCTGTATAAAATGTAAAATTCCTGGGATCGAATATTGTACTTGCGAGTTGGTCTGCTCGTTGGGTTTATTGTTAGCGACAGAGCCGCTCTGCGGGCCCATCTGTATCTGACCCCCGTTTTCGCGAATCGAAGTATCTTCCATCGTCAAATTTCCGTGCACCTTCATATGTCCACCATTGCTCCCGGATCACACAATCGCCATTTTAAATTATGAACCTCCGAACACCGATCCGCACCATCTGATCCTACCTCTCGAACTTATCGCGCACAAAAACACATCCGCACGTCCGTTTGGAAATTTCCGATTATCGATACGGCACAAACGAACACGGAAACATGGAAAACATAAAATTTAGAACTAAATTTCCACAACCAACTGACCATTCAACATCTGGAATATGTTCGTCTTTGTTACGCACGCCGGTGATTGTTATTTATTTTCTTTGTCTGTCAAATGGCCGATCCCCACCACTCATCAAGCGAACTAGAAGGCGTTCAACCAAGTTGGGCCAGCGGAAACTGTAAAATCAGCCAACAAGATTTAAATCGTAAATATAATCGTCTCTTTTTTTACTTTTTAAGTGCAGCGCTCATTGTTAGGCGATGGATCCCTTTTGGACAATGAATTTCTATTATTATTAACGGTTTCGTTGGTTACGCTCTACATAATGTCAAATAATAATAATTATCGAAGCGCGTTTACACATTTAAAAAAAGATTGAAGCAGTAAAATGCAAAATACGGCAGATATAGATTTATTAATGTTGCAGATAAATAGTTTTGCGTTAATTAAACATCGCACAAATGAATAAGCTACAATTGTATTGCATTCTCAAGTACACTCTGTTTACTCGTAATTTGCACAATCCTTGAATATATTTCCGCCTCCGAATATAATTTGACTTTAATAAAATAAAAACATGACTTGGAATGTATGGCTTATTATTGTTATTCCGAAGTGCCAAGTCCCAAGTGGCCAAATACAGGATAAAAGTACATGACATAATTTTTGGGAAAATATACGAATAAACTTTCGTCTGTTACAAATTTTGGAGATACACAATGGCTTTGGTAAGGACACTATTGCTATCTCGGAAAGTGTACCAGATAGAAGGTTAGTTAAATGGGGAGAAAGTTGTGTCCTTTAGATGGAGAGAGTATACTAAAAAATTGACAAATGACATGTTTAAAACAACATTAAAACATTATTATTATCCAAGACCGTATTATTACAGGACAATTAAAACATATGTGAGATTTTCTTAAAAACAGAAAATAAGGTTTAGCAACATCAGGAAGGGATTTGATTCCATTTTAACGGATAGAGAGGTGGTGGAGGGTAACCCATTAATTTCTTTACAAATGGTTAAATTAATTTATTAACAACACAAGGTACAGAAAATATACTTTTTAATGACAATTATTTTGCGTCACGGAAAAGAGAAAGGCTACGCCTGATTTTTTTTTCAAAAATATTCAATAGTGTCTAACACGAGTACACGTTACACATTAAGTAAATTTGCTCACTACACCCCACTATCACTGATTTTTGTGTAAATACAAGATTGTAGCTAAAGCAAAATGAAAATATCATATATAAAATATAAAAGTATGTATAAATAGAAATACAATATTTTGCAAAAACGAAAATGAATTCTCAGCAATATGTTTACTCAGAACATTTTGCAAATAATCCTGCAAACTCTCGCCGTAAATGTTTACATATTTTGTTTGCTGGTGTAAGTGTATTTTTAAAATATTTCTATTTATATATATATACGATCGAGAAGCCTATATTAAAGATTATAAAATATTATACAATATATACATAAATGCACACACACTCACAATCTATTAGGCGCCTTAAAATCGGATTTGTTTGAATTGATATTTTCCTTCAAAATGATCGAGGATCGTACAATTATGAGTGAGCAGAGTGTACACAATCTGGTTATTGCGAATTATACCATGTTTGCTATATGAAATAGGTCCATAAAATTAGTATTTATGCTAACAAAAGTTAATTACGGCAACTAATACACATGCGTAAGCAATTAATGGCTTGTTATTATTAATGAAAATTAATATGCACATGTGTGCTTCATAAATTTCTTTGTCGAATATAAAGCCACTCCCCACCAACGTTTTTTGATGAATGAAAACGCGTTCAGCCACCGCTGACGATTTCAATTGGCGGGCTTGGAAGATTTTGTTTGAAATCAAAAAAGACGGTCTTGTTGCATGCTTAATTTGTCGAAATATCGATAAAGAAATCAATAAAGGTTGGTATTAGAAAATTTATTATTTTAATATATCTGTTATTGATTTAAACAACACTTCATTATTAAAACCTTCGGCAATACATGTAAAAATTATTCACATTTATATATAATTTTCCTCTGGGTTAAAAACAAAACATATATACTTATTTGATAAATAACCTACACTTAAGATTTTTTAAACCATTTAAATCTACAAGAATTCCTCACACACATCGTTCAGGCATGTGTAACAATCAAGCGATTGCTTAGCGTTGGCTTGGCAAGTTTCCTTCATCCATTCCTGGAAGAGTTCCTGATTCTTTTTCAGCACAAGGTATTGCCCTAACACGACGTATGCCTAAAAAGAGAGCGTTAAAGTTAGCAAATCAAAAAATGACACAAGCAAACAAACTACATAACCTTATCGAATCCTGCCATCATCAGGCGCTTTCCCAAAACTTCGCCGACTCCGGCTAAATCGGTAACGCTCTTGTCTCCCATCGGCTCTGCCACGAAATTTTTATGCTTCTGAGATGTACTCGACATCTTAAATGGTGTTTATACGTTAATTATATTTGAATTTTTATATGAAGATCTACAAAATAAGCCGTAGATAATGGCATACCCTGTAAAACTAACGCGTTTTTGCATTGAAAACACTTGAAAAATAAGGAACTTAGTGGAGTTGCAAACCCTCAGTTCTACCTCCAGCCGCAAGAAGCGTTACAATCGGAAAGTTAGTATTTTTATTTTTTGAAAGTTTACGTAGCGTAATAAGTTGGCAGTCCCTACAACAACTGTACTCCTTATCTTTGTCTATTGAGCTATTAGGCCGCATTTAATTCCATGGAATTTACTGCAAATAAGTCGGCAATACTAAAAAGAGCTTGATTTGTTGTAATAGAATACAACATATGTTATTTAAATTTTACATCGACGGATCGACAGTGAATAATCGAGTTAAAAGTGGATAATTTATTGTTAAACAAGAACATGACGGCTTGGAAGGAGACGATGATTTTTGTTTTTAATGTTGAAACATCTCCAAAATGTATATATAATTCTGTAGGATATTGTTGCACGTAATAATTAATATTCGTAGGAGTTCTTTATACACATTTCCAGTATATTTTATTAAAAACAGTGTGATTCTGTTTATATATTAATTAGATATCGATGAATAAAAGAATGAGCCTTATGTAACATGTTTTTGTTTGGCCATAAATTATCCCCTATCAATTTTTTAAAATAAGCGCGGTAAAATAACGCTATCGATGACTGGATACGTAACTATTTTCCAAGTGCATAGACTTTTCGGCGAAGTTCAACATTTTTTTACTCAAACTGAGATCGATAGACAAACATAGTCAGACCGGCCAACCTTAACGTTCAGGAAACATAAAAAGTATGAGTAAAAGGGACATCATTGATCACTATTAACTTGAATTACTGTTATCAAATATCATACTTAGTATGTCTATTTATATTGTACTTTGCTATTTATCTTCCTCACCGATTATGAATAACCACACTTTTTAAACCTATGCATTTACCAGGGATTTATACCGATAATGACTTATTTACACTATGTTAATACCGTTATAATACTGGTATCTTATAATAGAATAGGTATTTGCACCGCAATCAATACCAGTTTACTGTCTGGTTCGTGTTTGGTACACACTACAAACTATTCTATTATTAACTATTTTTACATCATTATTACAAAACATAGATATATGCATAAAATAGATGATAATGGAAGGTGGAAAGCATTCGATTTTTGAAAGTCCTCCCTTTTTTGAAAAACCTTTACTAATAGCCAGGTAGTTATCAAAGCTATCTTTTTAATAATTTTTAAAGTCAAGAATTTCAATAACAAAAATTTGCTTATAAACATTACCCCTTACGGATAATAGCTAGATTTCATTTTCTATACAGTTGAAACCCACTCTGCAACGGACAGTCAGACTTGCCTACATATTTTATATGTGTAAACTTTTAAATTAATAAATTAAATTAAAATTGCTGTATTACAAAAAATTGACTACACCCATCGATTTTCGACCAACATTTATGATAAAAAATGTTTTTGTGCGCGGATCATCTTGTTTGTTTTTCTTACATTCCTAATAGTAGCAAAATTGAAATTACCCGCTTTTATTTTCAGTAACTTCAACATTGAAGTACGAAATTACCAATGATTTTGTGTTAGATTACTAGTTAATTTGATGTCTTTGTGTTTGAAATTTATTGAAGAATAATTGTGGGAGAAATTTAAATTTTGCTACTGGGGCTAGATATAAGGTTTGTTTGTTTTTGGCACTCCGCGTCCGTAACGCGAAAATCTAGGCAGTCACGCGGCTAGTTTCCCAACGCTAGCTGTGGCTGTAAACGCTGGGTTGACTCCAGCTTTTAGATTTTCCTGATTGCTGTTTCATTTTACGTCAAATCTTAACAGAAATGTTACACCTGCGTTATGCTGCGTGAGGCTAGTGTCAAAACGAACAAACCTACAGAAAATAAATATAAAACTTAAATAGAGTTTTCCTTTATTGTCAACGTCTTGCAATTGTTTTTTTTTTTTTGGAGAAGTTTAAAGTTCATATATAATTGAATCTTGTATGCTATCGTCCGAATACAAAAATAAATAAGCATAATAAAAGTGATAACAATAAATGCTCAAAAATATCAAAATATCGATGTTTTTGATGCAGAGATGTATTTTTACCATCTCTATAGTTATAATGCACAAGGGTTAAAAAGGGTATTAGCACAATATTATAATAAATTAATTATAGAATTTTTATATTATTATCTGACGATTGACAGCACTACAGATAGGTAAAGCACGAAAGACAAACAATGTATAAATAATATTCTAATTTAATTTAAACGAATTAATCTGATTTAAATAAAATTCAATTATAAATTATTACCATATTTTAAGAATTCAATTCAGCAATTTGCCATTTGAATGATAGTGCTTCACTCTATATTTAAGTGGCGACATTAAGGCTGGGCTATTTGTGGTGGGGGAAGGTGATTTCGTTTGGGAATAGCTTTTGTCGTTCAGAAAAGTTAATTAATAAAGAATAAAAGATCAAACGATTAGAAATTAATAGGTGCACCATTTGCTGGTATTCATACTAAATAATTTTGTTGTGTAAGCGAGAAAACTGTAAATAATTAAACCCAACCCAGCACATGGACAGCCTAAATTCGTACATCATAGCAATTTCAAGCAAATTGTAAACAATTTATTAGTTTTCCGAAAAGCTATATTTAACCATATTCAACCGGTGTGAAGTTGCAACATGGTTTGGAGAAAGGTAGAAAGGCCTGGAAAGGCTCTCGAAACCTTTGGCACTTACTCAAGAGATGGCAATGCGGGTGATTTTGTTTTTAATTTAATAGGAAGAATTGTATTATTTTGTGAAATATATAATGAAAATATTTATTTAAGTATTAAGGGCGTAAAGTAATAAATTATTATTGAGGAATATCAAGTATCATTGTCATGTTACGTAGTTTCCGTAGTTTTCATATGCACCCAACTAGAAACGCAACCAAGTAAACACCAAGCAAGAACGAAGAACGACTGCTTTGCACGGTGTTTTTGTTACCGTAAAAATTTGACATATATACATACATACAATATATTAATTATTTACATATTTCGGCATTATTGAAGGAGGTATACTAATATTAGACGTTTTCGATTGTACGATCGATTCTCAAAAAGATGACATAGGGAAAATAAGCCATTAGGAAACATAAGGAAAGATACAACTGCTTTAATCTACCAGCGGTTGCGTGTGCGCAGATTCTAAGAATTTTAATATTGAATTCTTCTGCGGAAACTATAAAGTAAAATTCTACGAATATAAATCACTAGCCGAAAAATTTGCGGCACTTTTGTCGCATAACATCTAGGGGATTAACTTTCGGAATGATTATCGGCGTATATACTTCTCCTTTGTTGCTTATATTAGCCATCGATTATTGACGGGTGTTTTGATGGTATAATTTACAAATACAAATACAAAGTACTTAAAATGTGTTCTTGTATAATTATTTGAAATAAATTTGCTGAAGCCATTACTTCGATTACAAAGACTGGTGTAACGTTTAGTTTTATAAGAATTTTTTCAATGTGGACGTATAAAATAATTTATCACACATAAATCCCACTGGCAATTATTTATATTAACAAAGTCTAAAAAATCATACCCCTTGGAAAAAATTGCTACCTTTTAAAAAAAATATTCTTTCTATTGCTTTTTCTCATGGCACAAATCATTATCACATGTTAATTAATTCTTTTATATTTGATAATAATTTATTTTCGCCATTTACCCTCTTGTTTATACTAAAGTATTTACGTAACTATAATATTTACGTCTGGAATAGATGCGAGGATAGACCAGATGACATCATTGCATACCCCCTTGGCAAAATTTCAATTTCCCACAATTATTTTTGGTAACTTCAACAGAAAGACATCAAAATAACTAGTAATTAATACAAACATTGGTAATTTTCGTGTTTCAATGTTGAAGTTACTAAGAATAATTGTGGGAAATTTAAATTTTGCCAAGGGGGTATATACATACAGGTGGGTTTAAGACAACTCGTGTGAACGCAGATATACTATACCGGTATAGAATGGTATCACTGAATGCGATTTCCTATAATATTACTGCTAGCACGTTGCCAAAGCGTACCGCCGATAGTTTGTACTCCCCAATCCCCTTCGCGCGCGTTGGTTCACAATGCTCGGCAACTACGGTGGGCTTTTATGTATACGTTTATTCCCCGATTATAAATGTTCACTGGCCGAATGTGTATGCTATTATCATATTATTAAATACTGTATTTACTTATTTACTGCTACTTACTAATAGTAATATTGAAAATATTAACAAAAAAAAAAGATCATGATACATGAAATTGTTTCGGTAAATCTATAATTACAAACATTTTTTTTTTAATTATAATTTTGTTTGTGTTGTTTGTTCTCTCATAATATTTTTAGATAGAACAAGAAACGTCCGAATCAAACGTATATCTTAACATTTTCTGATAAGATCAATATTAAACGTAATATTTAAGAAAGAATGCCAATGGACAACTATGTATATATATATTATGTTAAGTTAAACTAAAAAACCTGTACTTATACTATATCAACCCCGTTTACATATTGAAACTGCAATAACTATAAAATTTCCGGCCGACCGAGATTATATAGGGGATTAATGCTAATTTTCGTAAGCGGTCGAATTTACAATCGCCGATACCTACATACGTAGTTGGAGTTAAAATTTTATATGTTTATTGAATATATTTTTCCATTATTAATTAAGGCTTTGCGTTGTTAAGTTTTAGAATATCTGATGATTATTTATTTTACTTTTTTATATTATTTATGAAGCTATCATGAAATACGTCACTGGAATTTATCAGTGAAATTATAAAATCTAATAATAATGATATTTGGCAGTTACTTATTTCTGTAGACTTTATAATACTGGCAACGCTTGGACTTATTTTTAATTTTTAGATACCTATCTGCACTTATACAATACATGTTTAAATTTTACATATATTGACAAATATAAGCTATTCTGCAAATATGTCTCGTGTATAGGCAACTTATTAATCATTACCTGCAACTGGTTGTATTATGCCATCTATCGTAATAGTGACGTTACTTTTTCTCACGTATTTTTGCTATTAAACTCTAGGGACCAGCACTTTCTAGTGTCACGTTTAACAACCTCTCCCCACCACAAATAGCCCAGCCTTAAACTGCCATTTGAATTTCCAACGTAAAATAATGTTAGTAGTTATTATAATTACGATAAATTGCCTATCTGAAAAATGATGCTTATATTTAACAAGTACAATTATTTATAACTTTAGAACGCTAGAAAATGTCTATCTTTTTTTTTACATGGCAATTCAAAAAAAAGGCGCTCCCAGAAGTTACAGGGAATTACACCAGAGTTCGCGTGGCGATTTCTGTTGCATTTGATAAAAATCATTTTGTTCCTGGCTCTGAATAAGGTGTGATACTTGTTCAATCCGGATAAATTGTAAAAAATACTAGCTATTGCCGCGAAATCGATAACAAGAAAGGAGAAATGCATAAATTTCATACACGTATCCAGCGTATAAACGTAGGCCGAGATTAAAACCAAGGTAAATATGGCTTTCGTTATTTTTCGAGCATCTACGTTCTACTGGCTTTCTTTTTGCCTACGCTGTTTCGAAGCCATTTTCTATTTTGTGCGGAATAGATTTTCATCTTCGATCATCCGCTTTACGTCGACCTAAAGATTACGATCCCCGCGATTTTCAATTTAGTATTTGGCGAGATTTTAATTGGAAATTTGAATTTTCTGATACATCGTGAATAGGTTGGGTTTTAGTACACAGTAATTTGTAATACATTTTTTTTATATATACCGTTAAACGTGATAAAAATTGTGTCATTAAGCCAGCAGCTTTATTGCATATATATCAATATTTATAAACCGCCCGCTATAAATAGATTCAAGTTATTGTAGATGGTTTGCTAATCTTATCTGCTGTTTTGGGCTTTGTGTTCTATATGAGTGCTGCATTTTAGAATTAGTGGTTGTTTCCTTTGCAGATACGATCTGTGTAAAGTGTAGCTCGAGAGGGATTTTTTAAAATTATTACCTACATATTGTAGAAACCCAAGGTTGGGTTTTATAAACCCTGTTTTTATTATTATATATAAATATATATATACATAGATATATAGAAAAAAGGAAATTAGAAAATGATGACTGAATCTATTACTACGAATAACCACGTCATGCCTACACAAACAAAATTGTAAGTTTGACCCTAGTAACTTTATAGGTATGGCAATGTTACATTGTGGTAATTTTTCAGAGATATGGACAGTGTCGATGATATGGGCTGGAAAGCGAAACTGAAAATTCCTCCAAAAGACAAACGGATTAAAACTAGTGTAAGTACCAGATTTTCTTTGAATAAAGGTAGTTTTAATATTAGAATCTTATCGGAAATTTTCATCTGGGCTATTTTTCTAACTGTTTTTTACATTAACAATGGGTCTTGGTGATGATTCTATGGATTCCCCTTCATTTCTATTAATAAGTGATAAATCCTGTTCTGATTCACATTTCTTATACCTTAAATTTGAGTCGTTTTGGTGTGATATTATAATAAATCTTTCCTAAAATGTCATTTATAGGATGTGACATGCACTAGAGGAAATGATTTCGAAGAATTCTGCCTGAAAAGGGAACTGCTGATGGGTATATTCGAAAAGGGATGGGAAAAACCGTCACCCATACAGGAAGCATCAATACCTATCGCATTGTCCGGCAAAGATATCTTAGCTAGAGCTAAAAATGGCACAGGTGAGGAATTTTTACCAATTTCTGATTGTTCTTCTTTTTTTGTTTTTTTGATTAATTGGAGTTAATTGGAATTTATTATTTTTAATTTGTCATTCTAATCTGCTATACTTGCCTTTAATGAATTTTTTTCTATACATTTTCTGTTTTCTTTAGCTGGTTCTTTAATTTTTATAAGTTTCATTCCATGTGCTTGTGGATTTTTTGTTTGTTCTGAGTTTGATATTAGTACTTTCTTCATCTTTATCAAGTGTCTGAAGCAGCTCATTTTCACTTTTATTTTCCTATTACATGTTTCACTCCAGTCTTTTTATATCTTTGTTTTTTGTTGCCTATTTTTATTCTTAATTAAAACTATTTGTTTGGGACAGTTCAGTGTGTAGTATTATTAAAAGATGTTTTTTTTTTGTAATTTTTTTTAATTTCTAATTAGGAAAAAAGTGATTGGGTTCTTTATGTGTGCATCGAGTATCTAAAAAAAGAAATACTTTTCTCAGCATTATGATTTTATAAAAGTGTTTGTATTTTTTCTGGAAAACAAATTCAATTTCAAGCAAATTTAGATAAAAGGATCATATTAATTTTATTATATTTGCGATAAACATACTGTAATCATAGAATATTTAAATGGATAATTAATTAATTAATTAAACAGTAGTAACTCAATACTACCTCTAATGTTTAATTAATTTAACAGGCACTTTTGATACTTGCCAGGCAGGACTACATATGTATATATGTTGTCTAATTACAAGAAATACCATAGATCTATTTATTATAATTTAACCTGATACATTTCATACAAAACAATTGCATCTCTGAAATATCAAAATATAACATTGGTTAACATCTTCAAATGTAGCATTAAGAGCTTTTTACTGTCATCATGTATATATTCCATCGAAGAGTCCTTCGGGTTATGTACTTCATGTGTATAAACTTAATGTAATTTACTTTAATTTTTGACTTATGCTACACATTTTTTTTGTAATGTACACAGGATTAAAATATATTATTATGCTTTAGTTTCGAGTTATTGTGCAGTCAGAAGTGTTTTGTCTTTATTTTCATTCAAAGGAATATTCATATCATTTTATCGTCTGTAAACTAAAAGTTTTGTTTTTTAAGTTAACAAACATTCTAATAAATAAATAAATGACACAGGTACTGATATTATTATACTGCATGCTTTCTAAATAATAAAATAATCGTTCTTTGTTTAGTCAGCACTTGATAAACTTCTTTATTCACTCCTTATTTTTTTTCTCAAATGTTTTAAATTTATCATTATGGTTTTAAGAATTACGAATTTCGATATGTGTTACTTCAAGCAAGGGATATAAGAAACAAATTCACTTTTATTTTACTTGAACTGTGGATAAAAACTTCGGTTATAATGCAGTTTAAAAAAGCAATGCACTTACTAAAATATTGTAGGTACATTATTAAAAATAAGTAGAATAGAATAATTTTGTTTAAATGACACAAAGTGTATATAAGTAGTCACAATTACAAGAAAGAAAAAAACAGATAAATTGCGTAAAAATAAAAGTAATTAAACTAGGCCAAATTCAACTTATAAATTAAACTACATTACTAATATTATAAGTCTTAAACAAGAGTAAAATTATTAGTGGTCTCCATTGGATCGGATAACGTAAAATAAGAAAAATGTAATTCTCTCCAATCGCATATTGTAAATTAAACAGCTTCTTTACAAACTTTACAAGTTTCGGCCTTGGACCATCCTCAGAAGTTGTAAAGACACGCCAGAAAAATAAAGATGAAATAAATATTTAAAACTTTAAAGTTTAAAAATAAATGAAAACAATTACAAGAATTCATGTTAAAGTGAAGGATATCAAAACACGCGTGCTGTGGAAAAGATGACATAAGAGTAAAATTACTGATAGGAAAAAGAAATTTATTTGTTTGTTTTCAACACGATGCAGAATAGAATATATCTTCATAATTTGAATCGTTGTATGCCGTGTGTTTATCGCTTATCTTGTATTATATTGTGGTTATTATAAATATTGTGTTACTATCAACTATTGTTGAACTTGTTATTATGTATATATATTCATTGTCATATGTCGATGTATTATGGAATGGATGTAAAATACATATAATATAGTATACATGTACGAGTAGCTACTCTTAGGATCAAATTATCTTTCTGATGGCTTCATAGTTGTCTGTCAAAAAAAGGATTGAATTTAAGGAGAAAATCTCTTTCGATAGTAACAGTATAACATGGTTTACTTCATTGAAGTTGTTTTTCAATAAAGGCCTTTTTTTCTGAAAAACAAAATGATACATCAAAAATATAATGCAATATAGATGCATGTATAAATGACATATAAAATCACTAATAAAGACCATCCTGTTAATCTGGACGCAATTACACTTTTAGGAGTTTTTCCTTGTAAACCTGCATTCTTTGTGGAGCTTTCACATTTTTTTCAACGTTCATAACTAGAAAAAAATATCTAATGTTGCGGTCTTATTAATGAGAACATTAAAATGGTAGTTATCACTCTTAATAAAAAAAAAAAATAGATTGCCGCTACCTAACAAACTGTAAGTGTTTTTTCTTGTTATAAAAATGCGTAACAAAAGGGATTAAAATATACATTTTATTCTGCTTAGCACACTCAGTATTCAACTTCCACATATCGAATTAACTGTGCGGTTAATTAGTTTTAGCGGTTAATTAGTTTAGCGGTTTATTAGTGAAAATATACATATAGGTCACCCAATGTAGAATGGCCGTCGACGCAGTAGCATTTGTGTAAGGTGGGGGTAGATAGTAGTAGCAAGCGCGCTCATTTGATTTGAAACACCTAAAATTATGGCACAGAATGTACTTAGCTCTAGGCACTATCTACCCCTCACTTTCGCACAGCTATCTGCACTCGTTCCTCGAATGCGCATCTCAGAGGCCGTTCTATGTCGGGCGACCTATATTTTCCAAGTGCAATTGCAACCGTCTTAAAGTATTTGTAATTATTATGCTCATAATATTTTTCTATGTTGTTAGCATTTGTATTTATTTTTATAAGTATGATTCAAGTATTTATAATTGTAGTTGGCGTTCGGTATAACTAAAACGTGTACATTCATCATACGAAGTAAATATTCAGTATGTGTTAGTGGTGGGAGTTATGATAACTTTATAAGATTCTGAAATACTCGTTATATTGTCGAATGTAACAGCTACTATAATACTCGCAAATATTCGAAGGGTCTCGGTTACATTTTGCCAGAGTACTTACCTTTTTTACTTTCGAAACTTTTGTTGTATCTAATGCAACAATACCTTTACTGTGACAAAAATACTCCAAACTGTGGTACTGGAAATGCTGCAAACTTCTCCTAAACCCCTCACCACAAACTGCACTAAACTGGACGTACGTTTCAATAGCAAAGCTATCATCATCAGCAGAAACACTGAACTCTAGTTCACACTGAACTAGAGTTCAGTGTTTCTGCTGATGATGATAGCTTTGCTATTGAAACGTACGTCCAGTTTAGTGCAGTTTGTGGTGAGGGGTTTAGGAGAAGTTTGCAATACCTTTACTGCTAAAGTTATTAGACGTTAATATTTCAGTTTCATTGTGCCACTTTACAAAGCCCTCTTTTCGCAAAGAAAAATAAAAAAAAAAAGAGTTCGATCACCTCCACGAAATAAAACTTGTACCGTCTACAGAATATCATACATTTTACGATTTCCTTTTACATGAGTAACACAATACACAGTAGTTAGTTGTTGTACGAGCTAAAACAATATTTTTAGTCAAAATAAAGCTGTTTTTTTTTTTCTAATTTGAATATGTTTTATTTTTATTTTATCAACTGCTATGTGAAATTTTTAAAAAGCAAAATCTGCTTTATGTGTTCTCGAAATGTTAATATCGATTGAAAGTTGAATATATTTAATTATATCTTGTCACAAATGGTTTAACTTTTGTATGTCCATTACCGTCTAGCCAACTATTTATGGACTAATATTTAATATAATTGTAAAGCTATAGGATTTAATTAGTTTATTACCTTTCCTGTAAAATTTTGTAAAACCCACATAGCAGATTTCAACTTGACAACGACGATATTTTCCAAGTTCTAGTTATTGGATTTTTATTTTATTTAGTTGTATTAGGCCCGTTTTACATTATACTTAATTTAGTATGAAATTTTGTATAAAATTTTATTTTGAATTTATAAAGAAATTTACCTGCATGTCATACATAAAAAAATTACATCTGAAAATTGATACAAAATATTTGAATATGTCTGTTTGATATTTAAAGTAAAAAATTTAGTATGAAAAAAGTTATGAAAAGGATTAATATTACCGTAAATTGGTTGACCAAGAAGTATTGCTGTTATGGCTATTATCTGTAAATGTAACTATGTTAGCTAGTTCTGTAAAATATTATGTAAAAATTGGATAAGTATGTGACCTAAAGGAAGATGCATTCTAAATTTATTAAATTCGGGATTAAGGACTGACGGTCCATTGTCGAACGATTTGATGAACTTTGGCAATTTCCTTATTGTCTAGGTGATCTTGACGGACGTGGACAGACCTGGATCTGATAGATTTTACTTCTTCAATTATAAAGGCGCAATAGTCCTAGTAGCACTTAGACCTTCAGATGTGATTATAAGTTTATTTCTAGTGTTCTACTAAACTTAAGCTACATCGATATAGATGAAGTTGCAGAGGAAAAATGTTGAAATTTTGGGTTGAAATTTAGTAAGGTGCAACGACCAAGTGGCAATAGATCTGCTAATTTGCAAGACAAGTTAGGGATGAATATAATTCTAAAAATAAAATGCAATTTTTTGTATGTATCTATCTTTTTTTTATATAGATTATAAAGCTGAGTATGTTCAACAAATTGTTATACAATCAATCAATTTTAACTTTATCTAGGGTAGTTTTGAATACTCAATCAAGAATTCAACCTGCTGACATAACCACGACATTATTCTAAAATGGATGGTGATACAGCGATATACGATAGACAACAGAACTTCCTTATGCTTTGACTCAACTACAAATTACATCGTGTATTTTTGCGTTGTCTATGTGAACTTAGATTGAGCGATCTGTATAGTACGACAAACGCCGACCTATCCCACTGGACTTAACCAAAAACAATTCACATATTGCGCACGCACATTTCGTTTGTAAAATTAATGAGAAAATACAACAGGTTCTAAATATTTAGTACAATATTTCGTACGAAATTTACAAATAATTTTTTCTGTATGATACTCTTTGAAATATTTAATAGCAAATTTATATCAAAGTTTCATACTAAATTAAGTATAATGTAAAACCGGCCTTAGTTAAAGTTACGCTCGAAGAATAATTTGGATCGGATTTCTTTTAAAATTGATCTATGATCTTAGGTAAAACCGGCGCGTACAGTATACCAGTCCTAGAACAGATCGATCCCGAAAAGGATTCCATCCAAGCCCTTATAATAGTGCCGACGCGTGAATTGGCACTGCAGACATCGCAGATCTGCATCGAACTGGCGAAACACATGAACGTCCGAGTGATGGTAACGACGGGCGGCACGAACCTCCGCGACGACATAATGCGCATTTAACCAAAAAGTACAAGTGATAATCGCCACCCCCGGCCGCATCCTCGACCTGATGGACAAAGGGGTCGCGAACATGGAATACTGCCGTACGCTAGTCCTAGACGAGGCCGACAAATTATTATCGCAAGACTTCAAAGGTAAAAACATCCATCCGATATTCCCCCTCCCTCCACTTTTTTTTTTTTTTTTCATTTCTCCCACCTTTAGGAATGTTGGATCACGTCATCTCGAGATTACCGAAAGACCGACAGATCTTCCTATTCTCGGCGACGTTCCCGCTCACCGTCAAACAGTTCATGGAGAAGCACCTGAAGAATCCGTACGAGATCAATCTGATGGAGGAGCTGACGCTGAAGGGGGTCACGCAGTATTACGCGTTCGTCCAGGAACGCCAGAAGGTCCACTGTCTCAACACGCTCTTCTCGAAGCTGCAGATCAACCAGAGCATCATCTTCTGCAATTCGACGCAGAGGGTCGAGCTACTCGCGAAGAAGATCACCGATCTCGGCTACTGCTGCTATTATATACACGCGAAGATGGCGCAGAGCCACCGAAACAGGGTCTTCCACGATTTCAGGGCCGGCCTCTGCAGGAATCTAGTCTGTTCGGATCTGTTCACGAGAGGTGAGTCCGCATTTTCCCTGTTAATTCTTTTGCGTCGATATCGGCAGCATATTAGTGTCCTGGTTCGAATGTTCGATGTCGAACTGGGGGGACATATATGCAATAATGAAAGTTGTAATTCGTTTTTTTTTTTATATATTCTGGGTAAGATTATATAATATTTTGCTTGCAAAATGGATTACAGACACTCTTTAAGTGTTGAATGACCTATATTATTCGAAAATTCGGATAATGTTAGGTCATGTTTATTTAATTATAAGTAAAAGATGGCAACATGGAACTTATGGTAGAGAGGTAATACATTGTTGTCAAATCTTCTAATGTAGTTCAGGAGATTACAATATACTTTTTAATTCTTTAAGCAACAAATTCACTTTTAACAATTGCGATATATGAATATGACAATATAACATTATACAGGATGATTAAATAAAACTCCTGAGATAGTAGATTTTCATTTTATTATTATACTAGTTATGCATGTGTTTTCTTAGTTACCTTTACGTTTCGATATTTTTTAATTATATTATTTTCTTTGCGTTAATTATTTAATTTCTTCATTTTCTCAAGACATATAATCGAAATCGTAAAAGAGGAGCTCAACGTAATCAATAAATCAACATATGAATTAAATCAGTACTTCAGTGTACTATTAAGCAAAGGTATCATAACTCCCTCCACTGTGCTCTACGGTATTATTTGAAAGATTATTTTAATTTAACATATATAAACTCAAATACCATACCTAAATGGTTAAAATCGTTACCATATAAAAGATTTAAAACTCAATTATACAATGTTCTGCTTTTTGAGCAATCTTGCGAAATAATTTTAAATGTGCGTAGGTATCGAATTACATTTTTATTATTCTTTAGTTATAACTAGAATAGGCAAAATCTCTCTTGTTTTTCATATTTTATTTTCTTTAGGGTTTAGTGTAAGACTGGTAAGAGATTTTTCTCTAACCAAACCATGCCCTATGATGGTGGCGCGACTAGTCTAAATCGCTCCTAATTTTGAGACGCGGTATAACAAAAATAGGGTAATAATTTTGCAATGTAATTAGCAATGCATGCTCTTAAGCTCCCCGGTTATAAGGTGGGGCTTTTAGAGTCAACTCTGTTTACACCACCCCTGCAGTGGCCGAGCTAACACATCGTGTGCACTCGTTCACCCTTTCGTAGGTAGTCGAACGCAAAATGTGCATATAACGTCGAAAGAGTGAAAAGATGCATCAAGGAGGATGTATATATACAGAGCCAACGAGATAGGAAAAAATAATTTTACGATTTCACGGCGAGAATTACCCGTAAAATGCTGCGATCTAGCGGCCGCATGAAAAAATAGATAGTAAATTACGATTTCACCTAGTATTGAGCAGAGACCCGAGTATTCTCGGTATTCTCCGGACGCTTGCATGAAATACCTATCTAAAATAGGAAATTGAATGAGTAGGAGAATTATTTCTTTGTTTATGAATCGAATCACAAAATATGAACAAGCATTATCAATTATCAAGATATTTTTGCGTTAAATAATAAAAATCTAAACGGCTAACTTGGTTTTCAGAATAATATTTTTATTCGATTCGTTTGTATAGATTAGTGATGTAACGAATATTCGCATGTTTTTGAATATTCGCATTCGCAATAAATATGCGAATATCGAATTATCGGATAATTTAGAGAAAAAAAAAACTAATATTCAAATTCATTAAAATCTTAAAACAACCTTTTGAGCACAAATTTGCAGTTTACATTATAATAACCATCAATAACCTCAAAACTAAACTTGAATTGACAAGAATAAGACGTAAAAAGTCGAAACGATTCGGTTGTACTTGGCTAGTTTCGCTGCGGTGATGGAGAAATTTAATACTCTGCGTGTGCTTAATGCCAGTGTTCGCATAGTTGTAAACTGAAAACTAATAGATGACGCTAGTAAAGTTGAAAAGTGAATATTCGCATTCGCAAATGTCTAGTTCACATATTCGCATTCGCATTCGCGAATGTGTAAATTCACGTATTCGTTACATCACTAGTATAGATATTGCAAGACGTGTTTTTTTATTTTTTTTGCTCATTTCCATTATCTTCTTGTTTTGTTCTCTTTAGTAGTTAGACGATTTGAAATATAGAAGAAAACTATTTGTTCTGCTGAATAGTTTGATAAATAAGACAGTAAATAAAAGAGGTAGTACCGTATTTTCGTTTATATAATCATATAATCATAATCCATACCACTGCATAATACAAAATTATTTAAAAAAAAAAGCGAATATCTTGTAAAGCATAAAGATTTAAGGGTATGGCATGGTAAGATAAACTTGACCTAAAATTTAGAGTAGAACCGAAATTTGAAATAAAAATACTACCTTTTCATTTGAAATAACAAAGTTGGCAACTACTTCCCCTATTAGGGAACATTACCGGAAGTTGAAAATATTTTAGCTAAACTAACCTACAGCCACAGACTCACTACAAAAAATTTTAAATCTCGCATTTATGTGCTTCTCCATAAACTTGTAATGGAAGCCCGTCGTGACACACACAACAAAAGCTTGGGCAATACATCTGATGTTACTATTAGGCGGCTTCTAATGTATATGTATGTATTTATGAACAAGGATGTTTATTTAGAATATTTTAAAATACAAAAAGAAATTATTTTATTTTCATTAGAATCTTACAAACGTTCACTGTGTTGAAGCCTTCTTGGAATAGATACATTTTCCATTACAGTTGAAGCCGGTACTTCTCCGGCATATTCTGGTTTCTTTTCGCTTAAAATCCTCGGTTGTTAAAATACTTAGTATACGCTTAAAAATAACATTATATTGCTTAAATTAATGCCTTCCATTTTAGTTTGACGCTTGCCGTGTTGAAACTCATTTTATTACATAAAAATATTCAACGATAAATATCATAATAAATAATTTATTCAGAGACATCGGGCTTGAAGAGGAACAAACCTAGCGACACTAGCGTCGAAGCTTCTTGACGAGAACGCTCCGCTACTCTCATCAAAAATTTGTTGTCAATTTTTAACAATGCGTGGGCTCTCTATATATACTGCTGTGTTTCATGAGAGGAAAGCTACCAACCATATTGAAATGCAATTACTATTTTATGTACGCACCTGTTTGTAAGTCCAGTATAATTTCGACTAAATCGTATTAGTAGTCATGGAAGTTGAATATAATTTATTGTCTGACAACTGTACGATAGCTTGGTATCCTAGGTAACTATTTTAATTGAATGGGGAGTGACTCAATGTGATTCGTATAAAGAAAATGTATGAAAATCCTTGGTTACGTGTAGATAGTTGATGAAAATTCTTAAAAAAGCTGGTCATTTCTCATCAGATATAAATGAATTAAACCATATTGGTATCGTAGGGGATAAATTCACGAATTTGGTGTTTACTATATCTGGGTACATGTTTTACATGGGATTTTACATGTGTTTGCTGTCCCGAGTCTAATCATACATCCTGAATGTAACGAAGGAGGTGAATATACGAGCGAATCTGGATTGTTACTACAAGGAAATCACATTCAGAGGTACTCTGGCATTTGTATAAACCGGAAAACGAGGTATCTGGTCAAAACATTGTTTAAATTATTATTATTTCGTATGAGATTTAAATTCTGAGCTTTTGTAAATTGGCAAACGTGGTTGGTGGTTTTCTATCCCTTATGATAGCGGGAGGATTTTAAGAGTTCATATTTGAATAAAAGGATCTAAGTTATACTGGATAATTGATAATACTTGTTTGAATATCTCAAATAGCTATACTCACCCTGAGTAAGAGTTCTCATACTTTTTTATATATTTCCTGTATAGACTTGTTCATGAATTATACATGTTATTAATGATTGCACTGTTTTATTAAAGAAAGTTATTTATTTATTTTCCTTTTGCCGTAAAAGCATATAGCCGGGAGAATCACAATAATACATACTCTTAGGATGCGTCAAGCCGATGCACTTTTGAATGATTCGACCGGCCGTATAAAGCAAACTGTCAGTGTCATCGAGCAGGTCGTGGTTTCCGATTATGCGTATTGCCTGCTCATATACCCATGATCATACTACGATATTAATTTTTTTTAACCCGTCCAGGTATCGACGTACAAGCGGTGAACGTCGTGATCAATTTCGACTTCCCAAAGATGGCGGAGACCTATCTGCATCGTATCGGCAGATCGGGTAGGTTCGGCCACCTCGGCATCGCCATCAACTTGATCACCTACGAGGACCGGTTCGCGTTGCACCGCATCGAGCAGGAGCTCGGCACCGAAATCAAACCGATACCGAAGGTCATCGATCCGTCCCTGTACGTCGCCAAACTGGAGGACGAGGAGACCCTGGAACAGACTCAGACACAATAAATGCGAGCGAAGAACAGACCGGAATAAAAAGGGAGGACGATAATGAATTGATAATAATTATTGAAAATAATAATAACAAAATGGTGATACATTATAATAACGATGATGCAACATAAAAAATTTTGAAAAAAAAAACAAAAACAGGTGATTATGATGATGAACGTTGGAAGTTTTTAAATTGATGTGAATCGAAAACAGAAATATTGTACATATGAATTATTATTATTACTATTATTATTATTATTATTATAAAGAATATTGTGGTGGAACGAAGCAAACCTGGCACAATCGGAACAAACAAGCAGGAATACACTATTTTTTTTTTTTCTTCTTTTAGTAATTGAAAGGTATAAAATCAGAATTTTCTTTCATTTTCAATTCTTTTCATTTTCAATTTCGTTCTTGATTTTTTTCTCCACTCAAAATGAAATTAAAACTCGCATTGGTTTACCACGACCCCCTCCGTTAAAGTAAGAGGGGCACCTTCTGTCGAAAGGGGGAAAAATGTATATTTTTGAAAAAACGTGTATCATTTATTAAGCCAATCGCGCAGATCCGTGCCTAATTTCATTAATTCCTTTTGACAGATCAACCAAAAACTATTTCTTATACACACAGAGACTCTATCGTGTTCGTTAAAGAAAATTCCTACAAAATCAAATCATCGTTAGAAATAAGATAATATTGTTACCCGGTTATTTCTAACTTAACCAACACGAAAGGTCGTTTTTTCATTATATTTTGCCTAATTTACCCTTCTTCTAAATATTTCCAAGGTTGTTACACCAATTTTATCGTGCAGAACATCTTGAATCTCCATTGGTGTAGCAACCTTTCGATATATATATATATCTGCCCCCGTTTTAATACTGCAAATCGGGTTGTTTGACGGATCTCAGCGAAACCATGCCTTTTTTATTCACGAAGAAAAAGATAAGTTTAAGTTTATTCGTATGATATCCCGAGTGACATTGCCACACGATGAAAATAAATGCTGGTTAAATGTGTTGACAATTTGATTTAAACATGTGATGTGGGAGAAACGGACTCCAAAAACTGTGATCGGTTCGAAAAGGGAAGTGGCAGCAGTTGCAGCACAATTTATCAAGAAGATTATTTATAGAGGAGAAAGAAACAAGTGGAAGCTTACGTGATTAAAACGGTTTTCTTTTGTTTCTTGAACGAAAAAAAAAAACAATTTATTATAACGAAGGAGATTCAATTGGATTTCAATTCTTGGTCCTCGGCAACCTGCCAAGATTGAAAACTAGAATTTTGTAAAACAAAATTACTTCCTGTACGAAGTTCTTTGGTTAATCAGGTTGCCAAATCGTATAATTTCTATACTTCCTTAATATATTCGACTCGAAAAAGATTCATTATTGAATCGATAAAGTACAGAAGAATTATTTTTTTACAATATGAGTGTGTAGATTAAGGAAGACTCCGCTTGACTACATCTTTGGTGGGATTTAATTCAAAATTGCAAAACTAAGCGGAGATTAAAAAAAAAAAATCTAAATTTAACGATTGTGAAAATGTCATTAGAATAACTTTTAAATCGAAGGTGGCAGTGACAACTTTGCGAATTAACTTTGATACATATCAATGATTTATTGCTCGATGGAAAGGGATTTTAATGATATTTCTTTTTTAATGTGGTAAAAACTGTTGATTTTATTTTTTACCATCGTAAACGATGCTAAAAACTCAAAGGGTGGGAATTTAACAAATGAAAAGATTGACCATTGTAAATGAAACTTATTCGTATCTTATTGCGAATGTCCGTTTTGGTGAAAAATTCAAAACTGAAATTGCTATGTAAGATAAATGGGTAACTTGACATTCGAATTAGGTACGAAAAGGTTTAAATAAAATACTTGATTTTTGTTTGTTAATGCAAAAAAAAACAAAATGCGAAAAATACCTCCATTTATTTTCAAATATTAGATTAACTTGTATATCAGTTTTTTTTTTTTTCTCTCATTTCGGTATCTGGTAAAATTTAAATTTTCTGATTGTATATTTTTGTTTTGATGACTTGGTATTATATTTTGGCAACATCTTGGAGAAAGGATTTTAACTATCGAAAATAAAAAACATGTGCAACAATTATTGTGAACTACTTCTGTTATATATTTTGCAATACTCAATTTATTTTTATTTGGAAATAAAAGTATTTAATTTATCTTTGTGTACATGTTTTCTTTTTTTTTCTAAATATCCTTAATATCTTCTTTACTTCAAAAGTGTAGTGGCCGAAGATATCTGCATAGACTGTGACATAGGCGAGTAACTGAGTAAGTATAGAATAGAACAGAAACTTTATTCATTTCATTATGCAAATGTATGAAATATGTCGAAAATATATACTATAGAACATCCAATATATGAAAGTAAATATCAGTAATCGTTTTTTGACACGACACTGAAAAGCAGTACAATTCTTATAGAAGCTTCATAATGCTGCATGAATAAAAAAACCATAGCATTCAACAAACCAAATAAAAATAAACTAATCGTAAAACGGTAGGTACTATTTTGGTACTACCAAAGCCAAAAATCTTGATTCAAGTTTGACATAAATAAAGATAGAATCATTGGAGTTTCTTCAGTATTTCAATATTTCTTTAATTTTGAGTCAAGACTTTTGTTTTCGATGGTACATAGACATTACCAAATGAATTCCGATAATTTACTCAGTTGCCCTAGTTAGTAGCAAAATTTAAATTTCCCACAATTATTCTTAGTAACTTCAACAGAAA
This sequence comes from Protaetia brevitarsis, assembly GCA_004143645.1. Classification (NCBI taxonomy): domain Eukaryota; kingdom Metazoa; phylum Arthropoda; class Insecta; order Coleoptera; family Scarabaeidae; genus Protaetia; species Protaetia brevitarsis. The sequence goes on along the minus strand of RXPK01002623.1, from coordinate 9,998 downwards.
GACATCAAAGTAACTAGTAATCTAATACAAAATCACTGGTAATTTCGTGTTTCAATGTTGCAGTTACTAAAAATAATTGCGCGAAATTTAAATTTTGCTACTAGGGTGGTAACGTTATAAAACAATCGCATGCAGGGTTGCCAAGAGTGTCAATTCATTAGTACTCAACCTAGAAAAATATGGATCCTTTACGTACCAGTCATGTGCACAGGAGCGCTAATGCACGCTACAAAAAGTAGAATTTTTGAAAAAAAAAACTATTATGTATTTTTTGCGATCATATACTTTACCGCAAAAATATCTCTGTGGTTGGAGAATCGGATATATTTAAAAATGTTTTAGGCTTTAAAATATTTGCATGTTGGTCTAGCCATATCCTTCCGACCGTTTATGATAAGAAACACATCAAAATCCCTCAACAATATTAGAACTAGTTGTTGGTTTGGCTCAACGCAGTTTAAGCGCAGGGGCATGACGTGTTTTACGACCACAGCTTGCGTTGAAAAACTTTACACGGCTAGACTTTTGCGTTACGACGCGGTGTGCCAAAACGAACAAACCTAATTTGCCACAATTTATGTTAAGGTCGGTTAAAGATTCCTACTGATTTCCAAAAATAATTTAACATTCCGTCTTTATAATTGATAATTAAAATACGTAATTCAACAGGGCGAGTCCTTGCATTACTACTTAGGTTTCAAATTGTTTAAAACATACAAAAAGTATATTTTTTCCGCACTTACATCTCGGTTTGTACGTTTTATCGAGTAAAATTAAAAGTCCAAAACCCTTTGTTGCCTAGAATAACATGTCTACAATCGTTCGTATAGATTTAGATATATTCCAACAAGATACAAATGAGATATGTTGTTCGTAAATTTAACCGACGGCGCCATCTATTGATTCATGCCTTTTTAAAGGCGCCTCTTATAATACCGATTGCCTATGATATTCGCAATAGGCGCCGATTGCTATAGGCAGGAAATTGTTTTGACGTATGTTTAAAAAAAAGTGTGGATAATTGTGAGACGATTTTCGGGCAACACTTTCTTGTACTTCAAAAAAAAAAAAAAAATAACTAGATTTTATGAGATTTATTGAAAGAATTTTTCTGTCTAACATAACGCTTATCCATAGAAGCAGCCACTGACAAGTTCTAACTATAGTTATTTCATACAATCAGCAAAGTAATTAGTTGCCTAGACATGATTCTAACCAACATGACTGACATGGTCCAGTAAAAATAACTATTTAGCTCGTGATTGATTTGATAGTTCTTTGAAGAAAGCTATAATTTCCTTCTGATAATTTCTCTACCCAGTGGTCAATTTTATTTCCATAGGACGGCTTTAACAAATCTAAAATAACTGTAGACCAGTGTTCCCACATAGCCAAATTTAAATTGCCCGCATTTATTCTTAGTAACTCCAACCTTGAAACATAAAATTACCTAAAATTTTGTACTATAATAATAGTTATTTTAATGCCTTTACCTTGAATTCACTAAAAATAGTGGCGGGAAATTTAAATTTGGCCATTCGGGTTGGGCAAGATAGGAGAAGTGAATAATTTTCTGCAGCGACTAGACACACTCGTGTTTTTTCGCGCTTTGAGTGGGGAGCAGTGTTAACTAGTGATTTACTGAGAGCCGACTAAACACGAGTACGTATAATCGCTGTAGAAATTTATTCACTTTCCCTAACTTGCCCAACACTGTGTAGAACTTATGTTAGCCATTTGCAATTGGTGTTTGGTAACCTCAAAAGACAATAAAAAAACAAATGAATTTTTGATGTCACCAATTGGTCATTTTGACGTTTTCGATCAATACGTACTGCTGTGGTTTATACAACCCATTTTTCGCTGAGTGTATTTTAAGTTGCATATTTTGGTTATTGATTGTATGAACAGCTGATTTTCAATTTACCGAGAATTTTCACAATTTTGTTTTGTTTTGAATAAGTTTAGTTTAAGAGTTTATTGTATGATTTTAATTATATAGTGTTAAGATTGTATTTTAATTAATCCACTCATTCAAATGTCTATTGTTCGCTTGTGCTGATTTTAATGCGTATTCTATCAAATATTATTGTCATTGTAATGTTCTACGTCTGCGTTGTATGATTTTTGAGAGGGATTTTTGTAAGAAAAACTATTGTAGGATTTTGTTAAGGACTTTCGACTATTGATGTGAGTAGACGCTTTTCTTAATTTGTTGTTGCCATTTTGAAATTCTTTTTGTATTGAAATTTAATTTTCTTTTATATAGTCAATCAAGGAATGTTATTGTAATAATTGTTAATATATTAAGGTGTGCACTTTATAGATATAGGATCAATTATTATTTTTTGTTTAGGAAGATTTATTTTAGTTTTTCTCTCATTTATGTTTTGTTAGAGTTCATTTTTCGGTTTTTCTATTCTGCTGCACCGTTTTATTTTTCAATCACCTCGGTTGGGCGAGTAGAAGTATTGTTCTTTCGTTTAGCTTTTTCATTTTTTGTAAATTTCTTGCATTTGTCCACGCTTAGATTATTTTAATTTGTGAAACCACGTGGCTAGAAATTCAAAGGTTGTGTATATTGAATAATCTTCCCGAACAAATAAAACTTTTACCAATAGGAAATAACATTGTCCTATTAAAAATTAAAGTCTGGTGCAGTTTTTATTTTAGGCCAGAACCTTCAGTTCAGGTTTTTTTCTGCACCATTGTAATTTAACCCGTTTTGTTAAAATAAATTGATTGTTTGTTAGCGTAACTGGGTTAAAAATTCTGTTCTTTTATTATATATTAAATCTTCTCAATTTTTCGTGCTATTAAGAAAGTCTGATTTCATTCACTCACATTTTACTTTTCGTGGTTAGATTAAAGTTTTAATTCGCGAGGGTAACTCTGAGATTAATAGTTCTTTTGTTTTAATTAAATCTTTTCCTTTGAGCTAGCTAATATTTTTCTTTTTCATTTTTAAAAATCTGTTTAGTATTCTTATTTACTTCAATTAATACACAGCAGTACGTTAAATTGACGTCAATATGACGCACTGGTGCTGCACATAAAAATCAATAAAAAAACAAGAAAAATAGTGTGTAAATAATCGATTATCGTTTATTCTAGTAAATAGCAATAAAATTTATTATAATATATTATCATTACTAATACTAACAAGTATTTCCATAACAAGAATATCGTTAAAGATCACAATTATTTATTAATAAATTACAAAAAAAAAAAAAAATACGTACATAAGTATATACAAAGCTAGTCAAGGTAAATTAAAAACAACATCCTTTTGTCATCAACCCAGTCTTATCTCGTGCTGCAGCTTCATAACTTTTATCGGCAACAGCTGCAACATCTCCTTAACGATTCCCAATTCCGAAGGTATAACCTCTGCAGCTTTCGCGTTTTCCTTGCAATAATCGTCGATTTTTTTGTAAGCTTCCAAACACGCCTCGCAGTTCTTCAATTGTTTTTTCTTATCTAAAGTTATGTAGCGGCCGTTTAGGGCGCCGATGTGGAAGTACGCTTGCAGGAAAGGTTTCTGGAAGTCCTCGTCGATCTTCTTCGCCAATTCTTTCTTGGGATTCCTAAACGAATCTATGAAACACGTAAAGTTATGGACACTCTTCTCGATTAAGTGATTTATCTTGGTTAGAATCTGTGGCGCCGGTCGCGAATTGCTTTCCTTCAATTTATCGGATTTAATGTCCACCATATCCGAGTATGTTTGACCCAAGCGGAACCAAATTTGCCGGCAGTACTGCATGTAATACGTGGGATTCACTTGGGATATCACGTTCTCTAATAAATCTACGGATCTCTTGTATAATTTCGCTTGATTGTCGGGATTCTCTTCGTAGAACACCAGCGAGTCGTAAGACTGGCTCTGATCTTGTATAATTTCGATGTAATCCGAAGCTAACGTTTCCAGATTGTAATATTCCTGCGCCTTATTCAGCCACGTTTGGATGTTCAGGAAGACTTTCTTCGCGTCGTCGAAAGTCAGCAGGAATTGGTCGGTTATCTTGTTCTCGTACGCGTCTAAATTTAACGTGGGGTAATACAGTTGCTTCAGATCGTCAATCTTCACGGAGCTGTCGTCTTTCAATGTTAATTTCGATAAATCCGTAATTTCTGTGTGGGTTTGTGATTCGATGTCTTCTGCGTGCTTTAATAAGCGTTCCTTTGAATTTTGCATAAGTAATAAGCCGTATTTAGCCCAACATCTCGCTATATCCGCATTGCGATGGTTGAAATTTTCGACTTTAGCTATAAAAGAGTTTTGATTTTCTTGAGAAGAATAAAAATATCATAAAATTAATATATGCGTCAAAATACAGACACCAACCTTGAGATTATCTTTTTTTGTCATGGACTTTCTTCACAACTTCTTTATTTATAGGTATAATTTAATAAAATAAAAAAAGAAGGCAAAATAGCATGCATTGTACATGGTGTTCGCACAATGCATGCTATTTTGCCATTTTTTTTTATTAAGTTCTATAGATAAAAGTCTCGAATCGAGTTAGGAGGATTGACATTGAAGTAAGCCAAACCGTTAGTTTCCAATTCTGCCTGATAGTATTTCATTTTTGTCCGGTTTCGTTTCTTTAAAATCATTTTCGTTCTCTACGAATTTGCGAAATAATAGTAAAAAATACCGTTTTATCTGGTATGTAGTAGTATCTAGTATGGTATTTGGGAACATTTCTCTAACATTTCAAGGCTCTATTGCTATTTATTCTACATACAAAATATGGCTCAAGCATATTACATTTCTCTATGTGATTGAAAATCATTACGTATAGTCTTTTTTTCAATAACAGTACACAACAAGCTTAGGAGAACTGTCAAAATAATTCGTTATGTCTTAAAATTAAGCAACCAAAGTTTGCTTCGATTCACTACTTGATGCCAAACAACAAAGTTTTAACTGTTATATAGAATCCATCATTATATGAGTCGTAGCTCTCTTGTTTTTCGTCTTAGAGTCATACTATTAGGTCTGTTCCAACACACAGTTTGCGTACGGTCCTTGATCATGTGAACCAATCGCACAAAATATTGGAGTTTCGAAAAGTGAAATATGTTGTCTGATTGGTTCACGTCAACAAAGACCGTACAAAACTGCATGTTGGAACAGACCTATTATAACAATATTTAGGTGTGCAAAACCCATTTTCTATCAATTAGTGACAAAATATACAGAGATTTATTTAAAAAAAAAAAAAAAAAAAACAAATTTATCTATTATATTTCGTAAACGCGATTTTCTATTGTTTTTCTGTTTACAGGATTGTAATCTGCATAAAAATCCTATATCTTTGATAATTTAATCAACATTGTACCTGAATTATCAACAACGTTAACAGCCTGTATATTTCGATTTAGTATGCTTTTTTCTTGTTTCTTCTGTATTGTAGAACAAGTAAATAAGAAATAAAATGTCTTTGGATGATCTTAGTAGGGGCAATTTGTTGTTTATTTCAGGATTAAAATAATCATTCATCGATCAATTTTAGGATTATCTGTAGGTATGTTTCAGCCCCAGTACTTATAAATGCACCGAAATATATGAAGGAAAATATTGTAACAATTAAATAATATTTAATTCCGTACACGCCAACAAATCATACGTTTTCAGAGTCAAAAAATTACATAGAATAAAAATATGTAATTTCTAGACTCCATAAAGGTGTCAATTGTTGGTTTCCATTTCCATGGTTACCAAAAAAAGGAATATTTATTTTTGATTTTTTTTAATCATAGGAGTACCGATCAATATTACACAGGCATTTAAATTGCCCGCAAAAACAATAGTACAAGTACAAGAAACAGACGGCGCTAAATGCAGTTTCAGTTAGGGTGCAACAGTTACCCTCCCTAATAGCCAAATTTAAATTTCCCGCACTTATTCTTAGTAACTTCAACGTTGAAACATAAAATTACCCACCATTTTGTACTACATTAGTAGTTATTTTGATACCTTTACGTTGAATTCACTAGAAATTGTGGTGGGAAATTTAAAATTGGCTATTAGGGCTTCTACTAGTCAGGTTATGTTCTCTGATTTGACAGTTGGGAAAATGTTTAGCGTATTCACGGCACTTTAGATAGAAAAATAAATATTCAAAATTTCCTTGCTTAAAAAAATATTTATTACTGTATTTACATTTTTTTATCTAAAATGCGGCGAATACGGAAAAAATCTTGTTAACTATCAAATCAACATAACATCAAAAAATTATAAATATTACATCCTTTGGTTTTATCGATGCAACAAAGCACGTTTGATAGTTTCCTCATAAAGTGTTTTTTTTTTTAATGAAACCTTTACCTAAATTTGAAAGAGAAATGTTTCCAAATTCCCGTGATACCAAATGCTTAATATTCGATTTAAAAGTTACTTGATTACGCATTTATCTGATGATAAAATTCGATTTTGAAATCCATCTTTTTTCGTTCACCTTTCAAAGTTTGCAGATTGCAATTTATGATAAACATTTATTTTATAAAATAGTTGCTCAAAAACAGAATTGGAAAATAAGATTACCATCTGTTAGATTGCTCATAATTTGGGTTGATTAAGACGAAATCGATTTTTTTTTTAGTATTCAGCTGAATGTGGTAATATGACACTCTCTCTGTCATATTTTTTCGTGAAACTGTTTTGTTTCTTTCAGTAACATTCAATAAAAGAGTTCAATTCGTATCTCCACCAGTTAACCATTTATCGTGAGGTCTTTTTAAGCTATTTTTAACAGAACTGGTGACTTTAAATTTTCGCAAAATTACAGTTATATTACTTCTGCTTATACAGTCGCGAGCAAATGTTATAGGCACCCTAAATTTTGGGCGAATATGACAGTAAGAAATGAGAAAATAAAAACTTGTAGGTAATACATTATAGATATGTAGTGTTTTAAGGGATCTTATTAATTTGTTGCATATTAGTGTTTTTAGTACAGCTATAATACTTTTTAGATGAGAGGGGGAAAGTGACATCTCGAAGACTTGAAAATATATAAAATCCAATAATACATTTACAAAAGTTATCTATAAAGACTATTGTAACCATAAAGGCGATTATATAAATGTTGAAATAACTGTCACAAAAAAAATGCAAGAAACATGAAACCCATCAGTTTTGTTAAAGGTGCCTATAACATGACTGTATATAGTTATCATTTAAAATATGAGAATTGCACAGTTCCCGGATTTAGTGTTGAGTTAGGTGTTCCACAAGGCTCTCTTCTGATGCCATTGGTGTTTTTATCGCTTAATGGCTTACCGGAGTAAATGACTCGAAGATTTTTCATCCTGTTAATTGATGATGTTTCTGTCATTGTAATGTCTAGAACACTACAGCATATTAAATTTAAATGGAGTTTTGAAAATAGATGTCCTAATACGTATACACTTAAATAATCCAAAAACGACAATAATTTTAAGTAATATATGAACACAGACGTATGAGATAATGTTTTAGAAAAGGTGTATAATATAGCAAAATCCTATTTTCTCAACAAATTTCTAATTTATTGATTGAATCGGTTTCCTTCTATAAAAAATCACATCTTCAGGTACAGCTAAAAGAAAGCAAGCTTTTTGGATATATTTAAAGATATGAGTTTTCCAGAACAGTTTTCATCCTGCCATGATTGACCGAGGAGTTCACGTTTTTACTAATTCTAGATAATAAATCAAAACACCCAAATACCACTAATTTACGTTTTTCATTTATATATTACGTCAATTAGGAATACTTTAAGCAGATTATTGGTGGTTACTCTTAGATGTTGTAAATGCATAAAAGTGATTTACAAAGAAAGGGCAAATTTTTAATTTATAGAAAGGCTGGTTCTATATTTTCATTGTCATATTATGGGTTTAAAAAAGGAGAACACTTTAGTTTTGGTCTTATTTAAATTTTAAATGGCCACCTTGTATACACTAGATGATAAATTGCATTCAAATTCCAAATGCTCTCCAATTGATTTTAATAGAAACTCAAACATTTTGCTTGCCTTATTACAATTCTATAAAAGTCCATAACAGAAAAAATCTTGTGCCTTTTTGACACAGTATATTCCGAAATTTTCGCAAAAATTACATATTTTAAAAAATTAAACACACTTTTTCTAAAATACTTATTGCAACTTCATTAGTACTATAAAATTCTTACCAAGTTCCGTCGTGCCATTTAATTCCTCCTCATATTTATCCATAATATAAGAACTAGCTGCTAAATGATGTCTGGCTTGTTTAAACCCATTAACTTCCATGAAAAATTGTGATAATGTGGCGCTGTTCAATGCCCAATCGATCGGATCATAATCTTTGCTTTCCAACTGCCGTTTTAAAGGTGACATGACAATAAATTGAACTCTTCAAAGAATCTCCCAACACCCCATGTATTTGTGCTAAATAATACAAAGTCAGGGTATATAACTTCTCAAATTTCTCCCATGCTGATGTGGTATTATAATCTTCTAAATTATGTATAAATAATTCGTTTGGGTCTACTGGGATGCGACCAGACTCTTTAAACGCGAGATAGAATTTCTCTGCTTCCTCCAAATGCTCTTGGGCTTTTTTAGCTTCACGTTTCGACCACAGAATCCCAAACTGATTGTGCAGATGCAGTGTGACATAGGCTATTTCAGGTTCATGCTCATTTTTATCGATTATTTCTTTACATTTCGTCAGATGCTTCTCTCCAACCGCTAGCTCCTCAGTATCTATCGACACGATCCCTAATAACAACTGTATCATGCTAAGCATGCCTGAAATTGATTGTTAATGTAAGTCGGGAGCTTTCGTTTACCTGTCATTCTTATAATCACCGAGCAGCTTTATACGTTCGGTGGAGTCTTGCGCCTGTTGTCGCAGTAAGTTTTCGAGATTCGCGTTCATGGAAATGAGAATGGTGCGTGCGGCATATTTGGATAAATAGGGCTCGGTTCCGGGGTCTAACTTGCTGTCTTCTTCGATTAGTTTCTTCACCTTTTCGTATTTCTCTTGTAGGTCGACAAGCGCCTCTTTCGAAATAATCATAATTTTGCTTGATATTGCGCCTGTTTTGTTATGATTACTAACGTAAAACGTAATTTAATAGAAATTAGGCGGTTATGTTTCTTCAAAATTATACATACCAATAATTATTGCTTACTGTTTTTCAATAGATGGCGTATGGTGTATACATTTAATTCACGACTATCTGTCTATCTGTTTATATTCTGATTTACGTTCATTAAAACTCAACTAAGAACATGCGCCACAGATGGCTCTTATAATCATAATAAAAAATAAATTGATTTTTCAAATTGTTTTAAAATTTTAGTGTAAATTTAACAAAACTCTTACTATTACTCTCTTATTACAACCAAAAATATTTTTTTTACTTTTAGATCGTGCATGCCGATAGACCTATTATACAATTGGCGTGATTTTCAAAATTTTGTCTCGCGATAGGTTTGTTCGTTGTTTACATCAATCGCACTGGTGTACATTTTATCTTTCTCAGATAAGTAAACAACGGATCTTCTATCCTGTTTTAACCAGGAGTCAGTGCAGAAAGCGTAGCACCAACCAAATTTCAAAATTATTTACTTACACATAGTGAAAAGCGCATTAAAATACTTTTTTTTTCATTCAAGTTATGTAAATTTACTGTGATCGACAAAGAATCTCTATTGAGTTATGCATTTAAATCCTTTATATATTTGTACGACAATTACAAGAATATTCAATTAAGCAATTACCCGGCACCGACGGCACCCGTACGTCAATTCAATCGAACTTGGAGTGATGTAAACAAATTGGGGTTTAAATTAAAATAAATAGAACGCATCTATGACGCACATCAAAAGGATTTATCGCTTTTCGTGTAATGGAATTATGCACGGTGTCATTTTAATGAATAGGACACGTTTTCATTAACACGTTAATCTTGATTTAACTGACGTTTACAATGTGACACTCCCTGTATGTACCAC